>VZRU01011437.1:1101-23090 GCA_013398155.1 Pedionomus torquatus
GGGCAGGATGCAGCAAATTGCTATCTACACTGGGCTCATTCATGCATTACTTTGTAGCCCCATTCGGTGATGATAACACTGCAACTGATGGAAGTTGGCTGGCTTGGGGTGGGTAAGTTGGAGACAACATTGCAGACGCTGTACAAAGTGCTGACGCACTGCCTGATTGCTAGGAAACCGGTCCACGTTGGTGCAGCTGGGGAGAAGAGAGCCTGGATGCCGGGATGTTTCAGGCCTAAGCAGTCCAAGGGAGGGGATTGCACTGGGGCAGGATCGCACATCTTGGTGTGGGACAGGGGCCTTCTGAGCTTCCCCAGTACAGGCTGGCTATCTGTTCCAGTGGGGCTGCCTTCTGCAGACAGCTTGGAGTTGCATTCTTTCCCCTCTCAGTTCCTGCCTTCATCTGCAAAATTCATCCAGCTCGGCTGTCCTGCAGAAAGCAGGCCGTCTGCTTTGTGAAGAATGTCAGCAGCTGAACTTCGGACCTCCCAGGAGGGGGAGTAGAGGAGCCTTCGCTGCCGGCCTTCCATCCTTGCATGGCTGGGAAGAGGCTGCTGTGATGCTGTCAGAGCAGGATGAAGATCAGCACATAGTCCCACTAGTGCTGACAGGCTTCCCTGGCTGGGGCCAGTGTTCATTCTGCCTGCTGGTCTGAAAGGCAGGGCATGGCATGAAGCATTGCGTCATTCATAAGCAGAGATTTTCACATACTCCTTTCAGTCAAAAAAGTGCAAGCGTCATACATTAATAATAATAATATAGCAACAAAAGCAATAATAATAATGGAAATATTGACATTGAAATTTGGAATTAATTTTTGTATCAGCAAATGACAAAAATCATAGCCATAGAAAATCATGATAAGTGATAAAAATCTATAGACATAGAAAATTATAGAATAGTTTGCGTTGGAAGGGACTTTCAAAAGTCATCCTGTCCAACCTCCCTGCAATGAGCAGGGACATCTTCAACTAGATCAGGCTGTTCAGAGCCTTGAACAACCTGACCTTGAATGTTTCCAGGGATGGGTCTCAAGCCAACCTGTTCCAGTGTTTCAACACCCTTGTCATAAATATTTTCTTTGTTATACCTAGTCTTAATCTTTTCTCTTTTAGTTTAAAGCCATCAATCCTTCTGTATTGCAACAGCCCCTGCTAAAAAGTTTGTCCCTATCTTTCTTATAAGTCCCCTTTAANGGCCTTCTGGGCTGCAAGCACATGTTGCCAGCTGGTGTCTGCTTTATCATCCACCAGTACCCCCAAGTCCTTCTCTGCTGCTCTGGATCCTTTCATCCCCAGGCCAGGTGTAGGACCTTGTACTTGGCCTTGTTGAACCTCATGAGTTTCCCATGGCCTCACTTCTCAAGCCTATCCAGGTCCCTCTGGATGGTATCCTGTCCCTCAGGCATGCCAGCAACACCCCTCACCTCGGCATTGTGTGCAAATTTGCTGAAGGTGCACTTGATCTCATAACTATGTCATTGATGAAGATATTGAACAGTATTGGACCCAGTATGGGGTCCTGAAGGATGCCATTTCTCACCAATCTGGACATCAAGCCATTGACCACTACTGTCTGGATGCAACCATCCAAACAATTCCTCATCCGCTGAACAGTCGACCTGTCAAATCCATTTCTTTCCAATTTAGAGAAGGATCTAGTGGGGGACTTTGCCAATAGCTTTAAAGAAATCCAGATAGACGGCATCCATAGCTCTTCCCTTGTTCACTGTTGTAGTTACTCCATCATAGAAGGCCTCAAGATTGGTCAGGCAGGGCTTGCCCCTGGTGAAGCCACGCTGAATGTTTCGAATCACGTCTCTGTCCTCCACGTGCCTTAGCATACCTTCTAGGAAAATCGGTTCCATGACCTTCCCAGACACAGAGATGAGGCTGACAGGTTAGTAGTGCCCAGGATCCTCCTTTCCACCTTTTTAAAAAATGGGTGCAATGTTTCCTTTTTTTCCAGTCACCGGGGACTTCATCTGACTGATTCTTGATATTTTCAAATATCATGGAGAGTGGGTTGGCAACTACATCAGCCAGTTCCCTTGGGATTCTGTGATGTACCTCATCAGGTTCCATAGACTTCTGTATGTTCAGGTTCCTCAGGTGGTCACAAACCTGATCTTCTCTTACAGTGGGAGGGACTTTGCTACTCCAGTCCTTGCCTAGTTGTTCATTCACTGGAGAGGTGGTGGGGAAAGAGGTTGCCAGTGAAGACTGAGGCAAGAAATCTATTGAGTATTTTAACCTTCTGTTCATCTGGTGTGACCCTTTTGCCAGTCTTGCTCAACAGGGGAGGGTATGCTTTCTTTGATCTTCTTTTTCTGGCTGACATACCTGTAGAGGCCCTTCTTATTATTCTTTGCATCTCTGGCCAACTTCAGCTGCAGCTGTACCTTGGCCTTCCTGACCCCGTCCCTACACAACTTGGCAACATCCCTGTACTCTTCCCAGGATACCTGTCCCTGCTTCCAATGCCCGTGCATTTCCTTCTTGCCTTTTAGTTTGACCAGCAGGTCTCAACTCTGCCATGCCAGCCTCGCTTTCCCGATTTCCTACTCCTGGGGATCAAGAGCTCTTGCACTGTGTGGAAAGCATTCTTAAAGATCTGCCAGCTCTGTTCTGCTCCCTTGTCACTGAGCCTAGTTTGCCATCGAGTCCTGTTGACTAATTCCTTGAAAAGCTGGAAGTTTTCTTTCATAAAATTTTGGTGCTGGCTTTACTCTTTGCCTTAGCCATAATCCTCAGGATTGCAAACTCCACCAGTGCACGATGACTTCAGCTCAGGCTGCCTCCAATCTTGATGTTACCTATTAACTCATTTACATTGGTGACCAGCAGGTCCAGTATCACATTCTCTCCAGTGGGACTGTCAATAACCTGGTTTAAGAAGTTATCCTCAAGACACTCTAGGCGTCTCCTGGATTGATGACAGCTCTCCATGCTACTTTTCCAGCATATGTTGGCATGGTTGAAGCCCCTGTGAGCGCACCTCTTATAGATCTAAGAAGGCTGTCTCCATAGGATCCCCTTGATTGGGCAGCCTGTAGCAAACAGCAGAATAGCTGGACTCTTCATTTTCCACACCTTTTAGCCATGTAGAATATGACCATCTACATCCAGGATTATATATCCTTTGGTTTAAAAATGGTCTGTCATTTAAAAATTGGTCTGTCTTTCTTTAATGAGCATTTGTATTCTGTCTGCCTTTGTAACTGCCACTTTGGGTAAGGACTTTGGGGCTCAGGTTGCTGTCTTGGGGGAAGAAAATCTTTTCTTCTCTAAACCTTAATAACTCTATACAACTTCTCTAACCTTAAAAACTCTAATAACTCTGGCCCTTTTTTCGGTGCAGGTTTTCCAACATCAGAAATGATATTGTCAATGCAGCTTTTCGGTTTTCAGAATAGTTCTAAAAGTAATGAGGAAGACAACTATTGCTCTTTTTCACAAAACACCATACAGGAAAATATATGCCATGACTGGACAGTAAAACAAGGTCTGATAGCTTTCTGAATTCCCACATTGGCTAGTTCTTCTGTTTGCCATCCTTTCCTGTCTCAGCAAGTAATTTTATTCCCTACATCTGCTCTCCAAATTACCATAGATTAACAGTCTTCCATCACTGTGGGTCATTTTGACAGCCAGAAAAGCTGGTATGTGTCTGACCTGGATTTATTGTAAAGACTCCTGGGCACCTTTTTGTTTAATTCTGATGTATTTTCTGTTTTATTTCACACCTTTTCCTAATGGATATCCTTTCCAACTCATGTTTTCTTTAATTATTTCTCTGACCTATTTTGCATTGAGAATGTTTAGAAAATAAGAAAACCAGATAGGCACAGAAACAGTTGACCTTAAAATGTAGTGGTTCACATTCAGATGTAACCAAATATGCGTGGCCTATTATATGTGTGGTTAATTCTTCTCAAATTATTTCTAAGCACATTTCTTTTATTGGATTATATTGCTTCTTCTGCATTTCAAGAGATTTACCACTGTGATTAAAAATGTCTGGCAGGACTCCTATGAATTAATTAGCTGATAAAATTTCAGTTTCTGCATCCAGAAATGTCTTAGTATGTACCTTATGGAGACACACGGTGAGAGAACACTTTTCTTTCTTGAAGAAGGGATTGAATTCTCTACCAGTGGAGATTTCACTTATCAGTGAAAGGCAGCTGTTTACCAAACTGTCAGGAGTTCTCAGAACCTTGACATTACGGTTCATGGGGGTCAAGGTGGGCAGTTAAAGTCCTGCTCATACACCAGCGTTCATCCAGTAGAAGTGACCCAGTAAGGTGTCATTCACAGTAGCCTGTGCAGATGACTGAATATGAACATATGCATACTGCTGTGTTCTTGGATTTGATGTACCCTTAGAAGCCCATAAATAATAACTTCTGCACTCTAAAGTTACCGAAGAAAAACCTTGTGATTTACCAGACCAGAGGGGGCTGGGAATGAATGTAGTGCTTTTGCAAGTGGTGTCTGTTTCAATGAAAAAGTAAGGGCAAGTGAAGGCATCTAAATTAGGTTCTTGCTCCACATCTGGAGTAGTTTATCCTTTTATTGACTATGTTTTGAAGATTGGTGTCCTAAGTTAGCTGCCTAAACTAGGTGTGAATACTCCCCAAAACAGTATTTATTCACTAGCATATGTAGAGCTTTCCAGTGTGAGCATCCCTCCTCTCTCTTGCTTTAGTCAGAAGGAAAAATTATGGACAGGCAGATAGTAAGCAATTTTATTGATCAACAGTCACCCCACTGAGCTGCAGCTTGCAGCTGATGAGACTGCTGCACTTCATGCTGCAGGATCAATAAGACATTGCTTTACAGGTCATCTGCTTCAACCTCCCTGCAATAGGCAGGGATATCTTCAACTACATCAGGTTGCCAGAGCCCTGTCCAACCTTACCTTGAATGTTTCCAGGGATGGGGCATCCAGCACTTCTCTGGGCAACCTTATCCAGGATTTTACCACCCTCATGGTAAAAAATTTCTTCTTTGTATGTAACCTTAATCTTCTTTCTTTTACAGAAGTCCAGTATCTCTTGTCCTGTCACTACAGGCTCTCCTAAAAAGGCTGTCCCCATATTCCTTATATTTACTTAAAAATCGAGTAGCATCCTTGTAAAGTTGGAGATTGTTATTTATATATATGAAATACTAAGTATCATTGAGGGTATTTACCCAGTGCATCCAGTACCATAAACATGGAAATACTGCGCAATACTTTGCTGGACTTCTGTTTTTAACTTCTGTTCTAATCAAAACTACAAACTAGACCACACATGCTGTTAAAACAAATCTAAGAAGTGAGTAGGACTCCAGCACTTTTTTGGTCCTAACAAAGGCAAAAGTATTGTGAAAACAACATACCCCTGGTCACCTGTTTAGCCAGTTATATAAAGATGAATGTAAACCACAAGCACTGTCCCTATGTCAAACCAATTTCAACCATCACAGTATTATGAGAGTTCTTTGTTGGATATGTCAACATATGCACACACGTAAGCAGTTAGACTATTTTTTTGGTTTGGTGGTTGGTTCTGGTTGGATGATTTTTCTTATTTTCACATTTTTCAAATATTTACAACCAGGTATTCCCTGAAGAATCTAATAGGTTTGTGTTTCAGCTTCTGGGTGTGCTTATTTGAAATTCATATAATACAAGTTTGCAAGAAATAGGACATTCTGAGTTTTCCTGTGTGAGAAGCATGAAGAAATGAGTACTTTTGCATGTAAGCAGACTTCCACTTTGAAGGACAAAAATACAAGTAGCAATTCCATTTTTGTGGCTTCAAATTACAGCAACACAAATGTAATTTGTATGCTGGAAGGGTAATACTTAATTTGATCTATTTCTACATCCAAATTCAATTTGTGTATTAGGATTTGAAGACGGCTGCAGTGAAACATGCCATTCAAAAGCATATCTGCAGTCTGTTCAACTTAGTAGGTATCCTTGATGTATCCTGTGATGATACTTGCATAAGGCCTTGTTTGCACACAAAAATAGCTGTGGTTGAAACAAAATTGCCTTTCAAAACAATTTTATTTAAGTAATAAAAATCTAGTTCAACATAAATTCAGAGTTACCAAACTGATTTTGGGTGTGTTTCAGCAGGTATCTTTAAGCACAGCTGGCTTCATATCATCAAGAAATGGTGATGTCTTCATTGAGTTGACCTGATATAAAAGAGTGTCAGACTTGTTTATTACACCTTCTATAGAAGATTTTAATTCTTTCATTGCACTAGAACAAAATGTGTAGACTAAATAGATGCTAAACATGCAGGAGGCATGCAAATATTTCAGAGTCCTGATCCAGATTTACAAATTCAAATAGGTCAGTGTTACTCAATAAATAAACTAATTGAAATGTGCTCAGGCAAGCACTTGCTCTGATTTAATTAGATCTTTTAAGAGGCATTTTTAGTCAGTGCAACTTTTGATATGGTCAGCAGCCTGAACTCCCTTTTGTTCATTTGTTCATTTGCTTGAAATACTCAAGAAAAATGAATTAAGATAGATTTCTTCATGTAGGGAGATAGCTTGGATAATTATCAGATTTTATGACAAGAACAGCAGCTACATTCATGCAGGTACATGCATCTTTCTTCCTACACTTCACTTAAAATTAAAAGATGTCAAAGCAGTTAGTAGAGTTCCGCTCCATTCCTCTACTATGCCCTTAGCTGTGGTATCTGAATGCCGGGATGAAAGAAAAATGTCTTTGTGTTTTAAAACTTTAATTTGCAAAAGTGATGAATGATTCAGTTACTTCCATACCAGGGGCACAGTTTGAGACATTTCTCAGACAGCCTGATTTTCAGAAATCAGGCACCTAACCTTTGAAAGTCACATTTTCTGGTTTGACGTTCTAAAAAGAATCATTCACAGTCACAGATAGCTTTGAAAATGTATCTCCTTTCTGCAGCTAACAAAAATTAAGGGCTTCAGAAATGATAGAGAAATACAGTCATAAACTTGTCACTGTGCCAATAATAGACATTAAAATATTGAGCTGGTAGACCTCAGTAACAACACCACATAATAACTATGGTTTTCATTTGGGGTGAAATATTGTGTTCAGAGCTTTGATACATCAAAATACACTAAGCCATCAGCCATTCTCAGATGTGTTGCACATGAGTATTTTGTTCTTCCTAATAAATAGTAATCATTCTCTCTGTGCAATGTAGAGGTGAGCTATGCTGTTATCTATCTACTTGCCTGAGGCGACTGCTCTTTTCAGATTAGGGATACTATAAAGGTGAGACTAAAGTTGACACTTTTGGGAAAGTGGTTAGCAATAACGGTGCTCTGGAGACTTCCCAAAATCTGGCAGCTGAGTTGTACACTGGCATCATGCTGCTTTCTGGAGCCAGACCTAATATCCGTGGCTGGATAGCCCAAACATGTCCAGAGGCTTACAGATATTAGACATTAAAGATAGAAAAGAGGCTTTGGAACATTCTCTATCCCTACTGCAAGATCATGAAGTCAGTGTGAGATTAGTCATTGTGTTAAATTTTCCAGTATATTTTGGCCTATTTTTAAGTGTACTTAGTGATAACTCAAAGGCTTTCTACCACTTTCTTTCAATAGATTTCTTTGTTTGGAAGCATCTCTTATAACTGATGCAAATTTTTACTGCCTTTAAATAGCATTGTGCATATCTGTATTTTGTTTTCCCACCCAGGTCATTTTTTAGCAATGTTGATTCCTGTGGTATTCATAAGATTAATTATTAGAGTAAATATTGGATAATTAGTTATTCATTATACAGATGCCAATTCAGTTCATTGTGCTGCAGATGAAACTGCTGTTTGCATAACATTATTGTTTCTCTTTTGTCTGATGCATTCAGACCTTAAGTAGAAGTAAAGCTGACTAAGAATAAGACTTAGTATAATACCATCACAACTATTTTTGTAAAATCCAGTTGATCACACTTACATTTGCTTCATTCTGCTCTTCCTTTGGTTTTATACATTCCTCCTACAAATCTATTTAGCATCTGTTTCTTCTTTTTATTCACAGTTTGTACCCTATCCTGCATACCCTGCTTGTGCTTAGGGGGTACAAGCTGTAATATAAAGGCTTAGAATTGTGGAAAGGATATTCCCTATATTAAGATTCATGTCTTAGGAGAAAAATAGCCTTACAAGTTTATACACCGTCTTTGCATTCCACATCTGATATATTCTTCTTTAATTTAGTTGTAAAAGAGATAAAGTTCCCTATTCTCTGCCTGCCTATTTCTTAAGGTCCAGGTTGAATTTGTTGCAGCAGGAGTTTGAGTAAAGTTCATGAAACGCTTTTGTTATATTTGTTTTATACCATTGGGAAGAAGCTACAGAGGTGTCATAGAGTCATGGTACAACTTTTGGGATTGCAAAACTAGTCCTGCATGAAAACTTTTTATAATGCTGTGTTTTCAACGGATATTTCTATTTCATAGTCATTTTTAACCTGAGTTATGTAACTGCTCTAGACACTGGTTTTTTGACAGACGAGTAGGGTCATTGCCCTGATTGGTTGCTTTGGGTTAGCTGGACCTTATGACTTCCGATAGGCTATTCCTCCTCAGCTGGAATGAATTCTAATACACTGAAAAGCTTAGCAGTGTGTTCTGATGTGGATAATCTGATACCTACTAAAAAGCATTGAGTTTCCTCGAAGTGAGACCGAAGGACTGTATATGTGTGTGGGTAGTACTGGCATCTTTTACATTTTTTCACCATTCTTTGTTCCATTGCAGAATGGTTGCCCCTTTGTGATAACATCTTACACTTATTTTTCCTGTGCCTCAATTTTTTTCCCTTATATTTTTCCCTCTCTGGCCCTTTCTTTATTTCATCTTTCTTTTTCCCAATCATTGCTGACATTTAGGAAAAACCTTCAGAGAATAGATCATCCTTTTGACCATACTTACTGATATGGCCTCTCTAGTTGTCTTTTGCCAACTTTCTTAACTGAACTTCCCTTCAGAAAATTATTTGTCAAAATCAAAGCATTGTACAAACTCATATCTAAATATATTTCTGTGAGAATGTGCATCAGGATTATTAAGGGGGGCATCTTGAAATCCTCTGGTGGATTTGGGAACCTTCCAGAGATCAAGAGTTACTGCCAGATGGAAGATTGCTTTCTGAGTGGCACACTACAAATATTCAAGCCTTACATCTTAGCTCAGAGCAGATAGTTCAGAGCAAGCCATTGTTTGAATGAATTCACTTAAAGTGTTTAGTGAATTATTAAAGAACATGACAAAATATAGGTTTGCTTGCTCATCATTTGAGAACAGAAAATGAGGCAAAAGCTGTCAAACAAGAAGCTTGTTGTGAGCGATTCAGACAGTATTAGTCTTGTAGGTGGAATGTGACCCTGCTAACCCTGAAGTGTGAGTTAGACGTTTGATGTTCAAGGGGATTCAGAATTTGGCAGACAGAATTCATCCAGCCTAAGACAGTAGTGTGTAAGTGAATGCTGCAAACTCTCTCTTTCAGTCAAACCAGGCCTGATTTGTAACTAACCTTGAAACTGAGAACTCAAAGGAGTAGAATACTTTGAAGATCTGGGCAAGAGGTGGCAAAAATCCTGTTCCTTAAAAAATAAAAATAAAAAAAATTATGAAGATAGGAAGGAAACAAAACTAAGGAGAAACAGTGGAGATAACAGGGAAGAGAAAGTACTCTTTTATCCTGTCTTCTCCCTTGTTTTCAAAGAGGTAATGTCATCCCTATTGCATTAGCATTTATTGTGCTGGAGCATTTAGCAAGGAGTAAAATACCTTTGTCTTTTACATGTTTTGATTTGACAACTGAACGAAAGAGAAACGTGGGTTTTCTTCAAAAATGTGAATATGGTAGGGAAAATGTAGGTGAAAAATATTATCGTTTTTCTTGACTTTTAGATTCAGTGTAATCCCAATAACTTTCACTTTTTTAGGATGTCCCTGGATGTGAGAATTTCCACTGGTTAGCTACAGCTATGTAACAGATAAGTTAATGTGTTCAGACCGCACATCTGAAAAGACACCAGAAGAATGCAAGTTATGTTTCTTTTGACACAAATAGGCATTTGTAGCTGTTGTGAATGAAAATTACCCCTTTGCAAATAGCCAGAAAGCCCTGCATATCCTATTCCCAGACTCCAACTTAAATCCTTAAAACTGGGCAGATTTGAGGTTGAAGTGGAGTGTCTTTCTATATGGTACATCTATGTCAAGAAAATTTTTATGCAGGGAACATGTCTAAGGAAATCTGATGGAAGTGGGCTTTGTTCATGGAACATGTCCTGGAAACAGTGGGAAGGGGAAAACTTTCCTCTGCACCGGAAATGTGGTGAAAAACCAATTGCAGTTACACCATGACTGTTAGAACCCTTGGTATCAAATACATCAGCAAGCACTGTCCTGCAGTTTGGGTCAATATTTCCCCAGGAATGTAAAGCCATTATTTTCTTTCCCAAGAACGGGAGAATTATTGAACTGTAGCATTGTTCAGGGGAAACAGCTTGCCTCTTTATTCAGCTAAGAGGTAGTGTACAACGTCATTCATTTAGACATAGGTTAATTCCCTGTACTTTACTAAATCTTGTCTTGTAAAGGTAGAAAAGCACAAATATCAAAAAGACTGTATGATATAATGTGTACTGCATTTCCTGAACCTTAGAAAGAACTGTTCTTTAAGTGGCCTTTCCTTGCTCTCAACCCTAAGTAATCTATTAACCACTGCTATACTTATCAGATGGTTCCTCTGTGGAATGAGGTAGTCCGGTTTCAGGAGAAAATTCTTATGCTGGATAAAGTCAAGTGGAATAAGTTTTTGATGATCAAATTTTAATCTTGCTTTGTTGTAAATTAGGAGAAAGCATACTGATTTTCGTCAGTGAGAATCCTTATTTGGACCTCAGGTCTCAGTGATCACTTTGTAATGTCACAAGTCACCTGTGACTTTTGATGTCACTTTTGAGGGTCACAGAGAAGCCTTCCTATGCTTGGTTCTGTTCTGACATAATTTCTTTCTAACTTTGTGCTTTATATAATTCTAACAGAATAACATGCTTGGGACATCTGCATGTTTTGTCCTGTAAGAGGCTAATAAACCGCTAGGGGTACTTTACAACATGGTGAGTGCTATTTTGCAGTTTTTCTTCAGCCACAAATCCACAAGTCAGCTTCAGGAATTCCAAATGACAGACTGAAGGTATTTTTGCAGCTGTTCTATGGGAGCTCATGAAAATCTTGTTCCCCTTAAAGTAAACAAACAAACAAATTGACAATCAGGAAGACCTTTTTATGCATCAATCCTTTTGACAGTCCTCTGTAAAGACGGAAGACTCATCTCTCTTACAGCTGAGTACTGTGCATTTTATCCATATGCCTGTGGACAGTTCAAATATCACCTCTCTTGGAAAATACTGTAGCACTGAAGGAAGTTAACGCCTTTGAATAGGATATAATATGCTCCAAAATGCTTTGAATGGCTGTTCACTTAATAAAATATCGCCTAAAGCAATGCTATCTTCTGAGTATTATATGGTGTTTCATGAGTTGACTTTTAAATTGAATTCCCTGCCATCTTTATGTACCGGAGAACATCTTGAAAAAATCAAGCTACAAATAGTGACTGTTTTCTAAAGGTCAAAGAAATCGTAAGGGAGGAAAAAAAAAAAAAAAGTCTTTTCTAAAAAGAAATATTCAGGAAGCCCTGAATATTTATATACTGATATCATCTTTAGACCTCCAGGGTATTTCAGAGTACAGACAGCTACAGTTTTTAATAAAAATGTTTTCCAAACTGAATTTAATTTCTCATTTCAGATATATAAAAAAAGATTAGTTTCCTGACTCATACTTCTTCGTTTGAGTTTTAACAGTTAATGTCTGGTCCTTTTCCAAAACAATTTTCTGTCCTTTTTTAAAAGTATTAAGGCTTGGAATACAGAACTGCCAACAACTGTTTGGAAAAACATATGCTAAAGACTTGCCTATACAGCCATGGAAAGGGATGAACCAGCCCTTCAAATGAACCACGATTCATTTGAAATGACCACCACTTACATGATAATATTTTAGGATGTATTAGCTGGTGAGATAAAGCACATTCTATACTGCTATTTTAAAAGTGCAGTTGCTTTACTGAGTATTAAGTCAGTGTGCAGATGTCTGTGTTTGTCCATCTGCTCTGAGTGCTCTTTTGGCAGTCGTCCATTTTTCATCCTGGTACCAGCATTTACCATTCGTTTTCATGGTGATGAGAAATCATCTACCTGTTAAAGTGCTAGTCCTGCTCAGGATCGGTCCATTTACATCTGTGCACTATATCACTGTACCATGTTTTTTACACCTGCCCTGAGATACAGAGAGGAACTGTCTCTGCTTGCCATCTGGGGAGAACTGAAGGATCAGGAAATCCTTGACATGAAATATTGCCACCAACATGATTAATAGGCTCTGGCAGTCATCAAACGGTCTGTGGAGTGCATTGGGAAAGGATATCTTTGTCTTTATAAAGACTACAAAGGCGAGGTAGAAGGTTGAGGAACAAAGTCCAATATAACATCCAATGCAGAGAGGCACAGGTATAACCTGGTCTTGCCCTTCAGTAACCTTCCATGCATTGGTAAGCCATATAAGTGGTACTGAACACTTCACAGCAACAGTCTCACTACCCATCTTCCCATATCAGATTGGTTCTCCTCTCTGCTGCTCGTCCACTGGTAGCAAGATGTCGAATTTGTCAATGGACGCAACCATGTGTTTCTGTGTGGTCACATGAGAGCTGCCCCCATGCTCACTGGGTGGGCTGTGCATAGTGGCTTGGTAGCTGGCACGCAATCTGGCTTGCACAGCCAAAGGTATATGGTACTCACCACATAGGTGCAGTTGCTGTCTTTACGGAATGAAGCATTTTATCTTTGTTTGCTGGACACAATAGCATCTAAAAAGATGCGGGTTGTAGGATCTCATCAGTGGTAGGAGATTTGTGAGTCTGAACCTTGTCAAGGACAGTCAAGGTCAACTGTCAGTTGTTGTCTGTCTTCTACATTGTCCATAATATCTGGTCAGACAAGACCTGAGATAATGTGGGGAGCCACAGCAGAATATAGGAGTATCAAAATACACAATCTGATTGCTGAGGGCTGAGTACAGAGGCAGAAAAAGAGATGGTTGCGCTGTGCCTATAGTTACGTGTCTTACCTAGTATGGAGTAGTTCAGTGTGACCAAGACAGCTGCTAAAATGTGGCCTAACAAGCTTTACAAAAACCACATACACACACACCACAGCCCCAGCAAAACAGACTGTATCACTTCATGAAGTGGCAGTGTGTGTGCAAGGGAAGGGATAGAACCTCATCTGCAAGCACTGGAAATGTGAGCTCCTCTTCAGGTGCACTGCCGTTTGTGCAGTTCCTGAGGAGCACAGGTTAGTGAAATTCTACTTCCAGGGCTTCCAGGTTTTGTGCGCACCTGTGCAGGTGTATAAAAAGACTGAGATATTTTTGGTAGTACCCAGAGGTGGAACCAGCAGCAGTGGGAGGAAATTAGGAAAGAAAACACACTTCCACCTTGAAGAAAATCACGAGGGTGATGGAAGCTTTGTTATTTCTGTGTTTCAACCCTAGATGAGGCAAAGCCAGAGAACATGTGACAAGGAAAAAGACTTCATCCAGTAATGTTGGCTATGAGTTGGCCATTTGCATTTTGGCCAAAAAGAAGGGGACTTGAGAGGGCTTTTACACACCATGTCAGCTTTTCCTGGACATTTATTGAACTTACGTTTGAAAAGAATCAGTGAAAAAGAAATATTTGATCTATCAAAGACAGTCTAAGCAACAAATTAACCTTGAAGAAAGAATGTTCCACCTTGAAAGAGATGGGGTGTGGAGAAATTTGCACAAAGGATTCCTTGCTGGGTTCTTCAAACTAGCAGCAAGGAAACAAACTGGTGAACAAATGCTGAACCCTTCCATCTGTCCTAACAAAGAAGTGATGTGAAAGGAGAATGTATGCTGTCTGCAATCCCTGGGCACTGCTGACTTAAGTTCTCATTAGGTGAGGCTTGACTGTAGCATTCTAGATCCACACGCAGACTTGGCAGATAAAAATCACAGTATATTTTGTGACTCCTGAAAATGAATGCAATAAAATTTTATGTTCTCTCTCTCAGAGATGAGATGAGAGAGAGAGGGAGGAGTGAAGGAGAGAGAGGAGCAGGGTTAGTTTTGGTGTTCTGGATAGGTCTGTCTTCTGTCTTGTTACTCTTCTGTTCTCCAGCCCCTGGCTTCAGAGCTCAGTCACTTTCCTTTTCACTGTTCTTCAATCACTTCAAGATCTACCATACCCTCCATACTCTCTTTCAACTTGCGCAAACTAAGGCACTCTCACTTTCCCGTTGTATTTCTTTGGGTACAACAAAATCATGATAGAGTAAACCTACCATACATGTAATGTCAGTGTCTTCTTTCATAGCCCTTGCTTCTTTACTTTTACACCCCTCTTTCCTGTTTTGTTACCATTTATACAGTCAAAAAACATTCCTGAAGAAAGAGTTGTTTTGTATTGTTTTCTTTCCATATGGACTGTAGCAAAGTGTCAGTGTGGGATGTGAAAAGAATCAAAATGACAAATGAAATGATGGGCCACAATAATAAACTCTGATCAAATAGATACAGATCACACTCTGGGCAAAGCTGGAATCTGGTGTTCCACTTAGCACCTATCTCCTGTTCCACATTTCATAGGCTGATGTGTTAACTTCACCTACAGTTTCTGTATGTTTCCCATTTAAAGTCCCTTCTTTCAGTTGCTGCTAAGCTTGCCAGATTGTTTTAACTGTGCAGGCTGAAGGTTTTCCATTCTGGGTATCTACTTCAGGTTGAATTTAGAGGGGCTTTAGAGGAAATAAAGTATGCCATTTATGTTCAAATAAATTCATTTTCAGTTGACTGCAATCCTATCATTTGAAGCAAACCTTTGCATTTTGTGACGAATAGAGAAGAGGGCATGTGCACCTCATGCCAGAATATGTCCTTGGCTTACCTGTGTTAGGTGGAGAAAACACTCGTTATATCTTTGGCCATGTTTTAGGTTTTGTTTTGTTTTAAATAATTCAGCCAAAACTTAAGAATTAAGGAGACACTTTCGCCACAGAGTCCGTCTCTGCTGAGCCTGGCCCACAGCAGACCAGCGGGCACTGGATAGAAATTCTTTTTTCTCAAGTTGTTCTTTTGAGTCTTTCTCTGGCTCCTTTGGCTAGGGAGTTGAAGTGAAAAAAGGTATGGTTTCCTGATTAAGGCAGATGAGGTCTTGTTCAGCAACTGATTTTTTCTCTACCTCTCCTGCCCAACCACTATTTGTCAGTCTCTTCTTGTAGAGCCATTAGGCACATATTTTCCTGTCCATCCAGGAAATATATATGCAGACAAGTTTGCAGAATGGCTGAGAGCTCACAGGAGTGAGTTAGGCTGATTGCCAATCCCCCATACGTGCAGCATGCAGTCAAATTGTAGGGATGCCAAAAAACACAAAGACCAGCAACTTGTTTCTGACAAGCCTGGCATTCCATTTTCAGTTCTTCACAATCACAGGGGGTGTAGGGTGGGAATAGAGAGCACTGAACCTGTGAGTGGTTGAGCAAAGTCAGGGTAAGAGCATCCCTTCAGCAGTCAGGAGGGAGTGAATACTTGTGCATGCAGTGCAGAACTTAAGTTATGTCAAATAAATGGGAGGCCCATGTGAGAAATAGGAAGGCTAAAAAGAAGTAAAGAGTAGCCTTCTGCTTGCTGAATGAAGCACAGCTTGGATGGGTCAGAGGCAGGTTTGTGTGGCTATATGCAACTTATTTATAGTAGGGATTGAGCAAATGGTATTAATATTGGGAAACCTTTGAACATACCTGTTTAAGAATGTAGAAGGAGACATATATGGTCTGTGACATTAGCATAAGTTTCATTAGCATAAGTTTGGGATTTGCTGTTGCTGCCATATAAGAACTCTTCTAGAATACTTTGGAACTTTGAAAAATATTTTGGAACGCTGTTCCTTGTGTCTCTTGGCATGTTAAACAAAGTGCCTTGACTGCCACAAGGAAGCAAAAATTAAAACTAGTGCTTTTGAACATATTTAAAATAATTTCAGATCACTTTCATGAATAAAAATTCATGGTTTTAAAGCCCAACATCTCAAACTATCTGTATTTCAGTGAGCTGGTCTGCTGGGAAGCTGCTGAAGTTCTTCCTGTTTCATTGACTAGGACAATATACACATATGGCTTTAAAACCATAACAATTTCATGATTTTCAGAATTAATCTCACCTGTTCTGGATGTTGTGACGGTATAATTTCTGAGGAAATTCCACTTCTTTGGCAGGGGTGGGGTGGGGAGGGTGGGGAAATACTTCCATGTCAGATCGGCTTTAAAATATAAATGGTGCTGAGAGCTTAAGAGCCAGGAATGCCAGACTGAATCAGGGAGACAGATTCATGGGCAGGTCATGCAATCATGTGATAAATTGTTTGGTTATTTCTTTATTAAATGCCCTGCAGTACAACATGTCACTCGATTATCACATGCATGCACATAGCCTATGTATACATAGGCAGATGTCTTGGGGCAAATCCTCAGGAAGCAGAAATTGACTGAGCTCTCCTGAAGTCTCTTTAAGACCTGGAGCTTTGCCATTTTGTACCAATTAATGACTTGGCCCCTTTGTCTCCATCTATGTTCACTAGGCTGCAGACCAAACTGATGATTATTTGTCTTAGTAAGTGTTGCAAGTTTCTGGCTCTTATTTGCTAATGAAAAAGAAATGTTCTAACACGAAACTGGGCTTAGATCCCAGTTTTCAGTCATACTCTCCATTAAAAGATGAAGGATGTGGCATGCATCACCTGAGAAGCATAAATCAAATAGTAATAGTACTGTTGTTTTCCTAAAGAACTCAGGGAAGGAGTTAATCGCGTTCACATCTCCTACTGCATCTATCCTGGTGTCCTGAGTCAGTTGCATTAAGACTGAGAAATCCTTACCGAGGATACAACGCACACAATGGTTACAGTCACTGATGTAATACTGGCGCCAGTAAGCTTTATTTTATTTTTAAAAAAATACTACTTTCCATGTACTTTAAAATAGTATAGACATAAAATATTTTTTAAAAAAACAGAAGCTCTGTCTGTGTAATTTGATGCTGAGCCTTAGCAAAACAGGCAAAGTTCCAAATATTTTTCCCTGCTTAAATGTTTTAAAGTATGTTTCCAAGGGTGATTTGGCTGGAGAGGCAACCACTGGGGAATTACAAGCTGAAAAGTTTTATTTTTTTGTGAAGATCTGTATTTCTGTGAAGAAACCACAACTGCTTTTAGGGCTGGCCAGGAGCCAGAAGTAAGGTATATTCAAAAAACATTCGCTCAAGTGAAGTCTCAGAATGACGCTGAAAGCAAAAAACATTTTCCTTAAGACTTAAAAAAGACACTGAGATAAGTGTATTGCAAACAGAATACCTTGGCTCATCTGTAAGGCTCCTGCCCTGTGGAGACTCCTGCCCCTATTTCCTTTCCCTTGCTTCCCACTCACACCAAAGCTTTGCACCGCTTCGATGAAGGGAGTTGTCCTCTTGTAAGCGTTTGCGTCTGGGGCCTCCCTTTGTACTTAATTAGTGTTTGACATATTCAGTAGGAAGTCAGATCAACTAGAGGCATAAGTAATGCATAATTTTGCATTGCCAGGGGAAGTTTAATTTATGAGCTTGTTATACGCATAGCCAAATGTTACTTTTGGCAAAAAGAATATTTACAATGTTGTTGTTAGGGCAAGTTACAAGTCCTTTTTCTTCAAGGCCTGGGCCATGCACCCCTGGAAAGAAGAGCTTGTCACTTGCCACTAGGAAGCACTTGTCAGTGCATCCTAGAGCAGGACCCCTATTTCTGCCTGTGTGTGGACACGTAACAACCATCTGACACTTTGGACGACCCGGATCTTGGGAAGCCTGTGGGCAACCTGTTTGGCAGGCAGCTGAGTCATCTTCTCTACATACCAGGTAGTACCTACACTATTTATTTCAATGCCTAGGAAAACACCTTGGCAGAATTAGGCACATCAGTCCCATCTGCGTGCTAAGCCTCCTTCTCTGCAAACATCACCTACCTTCCAGTGCTGGACATGTTTTCCTATTATACCTAAGTCTAGACTTCAACACATAAATATCTCCTTGCTCCTGTTTAAAAAACACTAGACAAATACTTGTGTGCCTTATGTGCTCAGGAAGACCTCAGCTTGGAGCACATGATGTTCTCAGACAATCAGCTTCAGAGGAGAACTCTTCTGGTTATTCTTGCTCAGAAATGTTTCCACAGTTGAGGTTGGGTCTTTTTCACAATAACCCAGTGGTTAGAGTTTGCCCAGGAGCTGGGAGACAGGAGCATGCACCTTCTTGTTGGCCGTTTCTCTGGCCTCATTACTCTGGCATTCCTCTCTGCATGATGGTACAGCTTTGACAGGGAAGGTATGAATGACCTCTCCAGAAACCTGGTAGGGCAGCTTTTCTCAGTAGATCAGAACTACAGTGTTTTCACCCAGTATTTTCAGACAAATAGGACATTGAAGAGGTGTGTGTATGCAATTGCACCCATTTGCTATCAGCACTTCCCATATAGTCTACTGTCCGCCTGCTCAGCCTCTGGGTCTCTTGAACTTTTCTTTGAAGGTGCGATGCCAACCTTTTTTTTATTGACTGGTGGGACTTAAATGCTGGATTCTGACATATGCAGCACTCGCCTGGGAGCATGTGCTTAATTTTTAAAAATCATTAGTTCCTAAATTACTATGTCTTTCCCCTGGACCTCTCTCCAAACAAGAGGTGCTTTCATTTTGCCACCTCTCCATTTACTTTCCCCTTAATCATATTTCAGGAAATAGCTACTTTGTGTGGCATGCTCCCCTACAGTGAAGACCAAAGAGTGGGTGAGAGGAAATCTAGTTAATTCTGACCAACATAGCATTTAAGGTAATTTCTTGACTGACTTCAGGAGGACTTCTGTCAAGCTCTCCCAGGGCCGTGAGAGTCATGGAAGCCAGAGGCAGGGAATTATTCTTGCTGTCCATGCTGTGGAGCAGTCAGTACTCGGGGCAGATTCATACCTTCAACAGGCCAACATTAATTCTAGTCCAGACTATTATCACTGCAGGTTTAGTGTTCAGTTAACAATGAGTTATTGCCTGGTAAAAAAGGGTAGGGATTATTATATAGACACTGGGCCTCGGGGAAATGGCATATGCAACTATTGCTGTACTTTGATCATAATGTCCTAAGGGTCTTGGTATGCACACCAACTTCTGATTATATTTTACAGCTTTCTCTGCTCTTTTCCTGTGTCTAGTTCCATTATGAAAGAAAGGAGCAGAAATATTTTTAGCAGGCTAGGGAATAGGTATGGCTCCATAATACAGATCACGATATTTTGCAGAGGTGACCCATCCTTTAAACAGTACAGCGGGAAAATCTGAGATTTATCATGCACTTGTAATTGAAAATTTTTTCATGTGAAATCCTTTTATTTTTATTATCCTGAATTAGCTCCTTGAACAGCTGCTTTATTTTTATATTTTTACTGCAGTAGTCCAGTGCTCTTTCATCCTCCATTCTTTCATTAACTTTTATGATTTGTCCCAAATAATGCCTGAAAATTGACTTACTGAAGCTGCATGAAAAAAACAGAAAGTATTATTAGCGAATACATTTTTAAAGGCTACATATGCAAATATTGTCAGAGCTTTTAAACTGTGATGGTGCTCTGAAGACTGAGTACTGAATTGCTTGCTCTTGGCAGAGTCTGTAAGAGACTCTAGGATAAAGGAAGCAGTCGTTTCTTCAGAGAGTTGTATAATGAGTTCCTCTGGTTTTATACCACTGCTACAATGAGTCCTTACTCCTTGTCCATACTACCAACCTCCTACTCCACACACACAGCCTCCAAACCGAACACCAACACGTACATGGGAAAGCACAAGTCAAGCTTCTGCACTGGCATTTCATAATCAAAGCTCACTGAAATCTTTCTCCTTTTAGATAACATCAGTAAATGTTGCTTGAAATTGCATCAAGAATCAGACAGTGGAATACAACAATTCCTCTCCACTACTGCTAAGCACAATTTAATAAATCTGACTCCAGGTTATAACCATTTACCATAGTCTCTTCAGACTGAAGCAAACTACCAGGACTGGATTCAGAGAGCTCAGAGGCACTTACTGCATGAGTTGTGTGGTAATCTCATCATGGGTTGTCGAGTGATTCTTGCAGAGATCATAATGATAGATATTGGAGATGTCTAGCTCTACGAGATTCAGAAGAGCAGAGCACACAGCAGTTGCACTGCATTGGCTCATCATGGGCACCCGATTCCTTTTTGAAAGGATTTGTATTCTTTGGGGATGTACCATATACTGTGTTAGTGGGGTCCGCATCATAATTATGCACTGTGTAAGGAAGTATGCAAGGAATTTGTTTTATATCTGCTACCTGCTAAATTTACAGGTTTGATATCATGGAAAGTAATGAATATTCTTGATTTACTTTTTCTGCAGCACCCATGACTTCATCATTATCCCACTCAGACCCCTCTTTTTTTAGGCTGAAGGTGCTAGTCTGCCTAATCTCAACTAATTAATCCCTACTAACAAAGATAAAAAGATTAAATTACTTTTATCTTGTAATTATTGTATTTTGGGAATATCTAATATCTTCTGCTTGTTATTATGCTATTTGGACATCTTGATGAGAAAAGAGAGGGAGGAGAGAGCAGCAAAAGATGAATTGAAATTTTGTATAAGTGAGGTAGAACCTCTTACCAGTCAGCTACTTTCTTACAGTGAATACAAAAATCCAGTTCCCCTTTTGAAAGTGTGGCTGATGTTACCCTTAAGTTATGGGAAGAAGAGAATACATCTACTTTCAACTTGATATTACCTTGCTGAAATTAGCTAGTGTCTGAAAATCACTGCTTGGAGCTGACTCAATCAGACATCTAGCTCACAGTCTTTCACTGAAGTTGGCATGGGCTTTGTTATTAATAAAGTCCCATGCATGCATGCATTACAGCTGATTAGCAAATGACATATTTTCATGGAAACATTAGGTATATCTCTGTGGGGTGGTTTGAATGCTCCTTCAAGTTCTGTACATCTATACCAATAGTATGTAGCTCAAATTCTATACATCCATGCGGGTTTTGGGCCTCTTGGGAGGGAGATGATGCTGGCCATTAGGAGCTGATCACATGCCTTTTAGTATTTAAGCTAGTAACTACATTTGGGTTTTAATTTAAAAAAATACATTGACTGCAAATCTGGGTTGGGCCTTTCTCCAATTAATGGATGATTACACACAGAGTGAATCTTTACGAAACAGTGGAACTATTCTGCTTGCATTGTCGCACACAGTGCTAAGGATGAAATATTTCAACAAATCAAGTGCAATCATCATCACAATTTGTTCTCCCTTTCAACATGGCAAGTACCTTAGCCCAAAACCTGATCTTCAGGGGGTAAATCTATTCCATGAAGTATTGTGCAGGAACATGAGCAAAAATAAATTATTTCATTTGAATCATCTCTAAGAAAACAACTACTCAGCTGCATCAATAAGGAAAAAACACCTGAAAACTTCAAAGAACTGTGGCAAGTTCCTCTTGTCTTTCTACCCATGCACGGTGTGTGCTTCATTCGTTAAGAAACCATTGGTTGAGTAAGACGATAATCATGCCATAGATGCTTCTAAGAAATGGGACATTAGGGAAACTCCATAGTGCACTTGTACTGAAGGTATCTTGAGCCTCCAGAGAGAGAGAAAACATTTGAATTAAATATATAGTTCCTAAAATGTGAGAAAGGGTATCTTTCTTTCCTTTTCCAGTTTTTCTTTTAAAAAAAAACAAAAGCCAAAAAACAACAACAAAAAACCACAAA
>VZRU01011437.1:50373-66180 GCA_013398155.1 Pedionomus torquatus
TAGGGGACTTGCCAGCATCCACAGACCATCCACCACTCATATCTGTGTTCAAGCTGGGTTACAAGGCAAAGGAAGGGTGGGAAAAACTGCAGACACAGGGAAGACCATAGAAATTACGAGATGCTGGAAAATAAATTTCCCCCAAGGGAAAATCCAGTGGATTATCCTGTGAAAATATGCAGTCCTGCCCTCAGTTATTCCTACTTTTGGGATCTGTTGTAAGTTTGGTCTTCCAATGAGAACAGATGTGACTTTTAGCCTGAAAAGTAAAATCACTTTGTACCTCAAGTTGGCCAGCATAATAATTAAAAGCACTACACATTCAATACAGCAGAGCAATGCCCCTCCATGGTTTAAGTCAAGAGTGAGAAATACTGTATCTACTTGCAACTATGGGAGGGCACATCTTAAGTAGATAGGCAGCAGTTGCACAAACTGGAATTTGGCCAGTTGAGACCAGCTAGTTTACAACATGTGCCATGAGTGCCTTAGTGCCTAGCTATGCTGTGACCTTGGGTTTGTGCCTTGCTCCAAAAGGCAGCAGTAGCCTGTGGTGTCCCTCATTCTCACGCACAGAAAAATGCCAAGTGAATGTGTTTAACTGATGGTGTGATTCTACAGGTACATATGTACCTGCACTGAGCACCTTTAACAAATTAATGTGACAACATAGGGAGAGCTATAGCTTCAAGACTTCAAATTCACTTTGAACTATATCCACAGTATGTACTGTCAACAGTTTCCTTGCCAAAGCCATAAACTATCCCAGCGGGATAGACTAAATACACCTCTTTAGAGAGGACATGAATCTCCCCTTTGGATTTCTCAACTATAATATAGAGGGACAGAGGCTCAGTTGATGTAACTCAGCATAGCTCCAGGGCAGCCAGGGAAGCACCCGATTCCTATTAGCTGGCCCCCAAGAGAAAGAGCAGAGTTGAGAGTAGAAGACTGAAAGTAAACCCTGTGAAAATATTTTCTGAAACCTCCTGTGAATTAGATTTAATAACATCATAGCATCCAAGCTTCCATCGAATGCCAAAATCTTTCTGCTGTATATTAAAGCGACAGTTTTAAAAAACTCAACAAGATGCAAAAACACAAACTTTGGAAAAATGAAATGTTTCAGGTTTATACTAATTAATGCCAATGTTTGTTTAATCTCCAAATTCCATCACATGCTACAGGAGCACTGAGATTTTATACATTGGTGCAGCACAAAACATGTTCCATGTCCAAGAAAACCTTGCCAAAATGCCTGGCAATGCAACTTTTATATTCTTTTTTTCTTCCCCCCCCAACTCCCCNCTATTAGAACAAATATGCATAAAGGGTAATGACTGTGCAATTTATTAGTGTTCTGTTCTCCTTCAAGCAAGCCATCAACCATAAGCACACAGTGTGTGCCAGGGATCACTGCTAAGTACAATCTTGCCGTGCAGCAGGTGGGCAGCAGCAGAGCTCCACTACAGGGAGAAGCATGGCAGGGGAGGTCAAATGCTGATCTATTTAAATAAACTTTTTAACTGAATATCAGTGAAGAGAAGACAGAAGGGAGGGTGAGTTTCACCCTCTGAAATGTTTAGGTTGAAGTCCCAGGTGAGGAAGGTAAATATCAGAGTGCCCAATCCAGTAATTTTATGTCTTATTCTGTAATTTTGTGCCAAAGTCATTAAATTCTACAAACAGGCACAGTGCCATTGGTGACACAGAACCTCATGAGCACTTCTGAGAAGATGATGTGCCTACAGAAGATTGTCCAGTAACAGTAAACAAAATAATGAGAGCTCAGCATGTTCTGACATGCAGTATAGTCATACTGAGGTATTTAAATCTTATTCATTCTCATGTAATAAAACCTTTTCACAAATGAAAGGTAGGAGTTCTGGTCTAGGAACTAGTCAAAGATGATAATGACCAGCATTTTAAGAGTGGAGAAGTCAACAGACTCCATCTCCTTTTTGAAAATGACAGACCTTGATTTACATTCCATCAGCTGTATGATTCAAAGGCAAGGGGTTGGCTCTGTCCAAGTTTGGAAGCATTCATATCTCGCCTTTATCCTGGGCCCATCTCTAATCTTGCAAGCCACACCTGGCCATTGCTTAGAGGCACTGCTCTTCCCAGTCCTTTGGCACGTTGTGGTAGTTCAGTCTGAAGAAGGTAAGAATCATGATTTTACTTAAATATGACATGGCTTGGATCTTTGTAAGTACACTGCAGTCCCTTGCACAAACAGATGCTTTTATTGGACAATGCTCTGACTGTGTCGCTTAAAGGAAATGTGGGAGGAGGAGGAAATAAAAAGCAGACATCCACATTCATGTCTCCAAGAGCCGGACCAATCATCTGATATCCATATTAGCAAAAGTAATCAACTTCTGCAGCAAGATTCATTCTAATCGGCCTCAGTCTGTTATTCCAATAAATGTCACACCCATTTTACATCACTGTAGAGCTGGAGGCAAAAAAATAACCCTGGATTGCTGATATATAAATGACTGCAGACTCAAACACGTTGACTCCACCAAGTAGCACACAGCAGCACCAACAGCGGGACACTGCTCATATTTTATTGGGCTAGAATATTCTACCAGCAAATCAGTAATAATTAATGTAGGAATATTTTAATAAGCCTTGAGTGCCTAATTACCTATTTTTTTTGTAGGCAGCTGGAAGAACTGGCATGCAAGTGACAAAATCTCAAGCTAAGCAAAATATCTTCTTGCATGTCATTACATCTAGCTAGTTTGCTCTCATGCACTCCATGTACAGGCAAAGTGAGAGCACTGATGACAATAATACTTGAAAAATCAGATTCTTTCATTTTTTTCTTTTTCTGGGAAGTCCTTTGGAAAATGCTGTAATGTTAATATATTAATGTCAAACAGAAAAAATGAGATTAGAAAAAAACAGCTGTTGAATTAAGACAGACAGAAGGAATTGGGAAGGAAAGAGGGCCATGGGTAAGACAGTGCAGATGAAAACTGCACACAAGTTGAGCAAAATTTTGCCATTTTTTGGAGATTGCTCATGCAACTATAACACTCACCAGGAGCTACATGATAGCTCCTTGTTCGGGCATTCTCACTCTCACTGATTAAATCTTGGTCTTTGACCTAATGGCTAAACCTGCAGGCAGTAGGGATAATGTCATTGTTTGATTTTGATCTATCTAATTAAGAGTTTGGATTCTCAACATATGTAAAGCAGTCAGATGCCATAGAGGTGAATAAAAATGCATGCAATACAGTAGCAAGAATAACAGTAGCAAGAATAACAGTTCTTTCTGGCAACTGCACGGAAGGAAATTATGCAGTGGCACCATGGCTTCATCAATAGGATGGCTGTTTTATTGGATTATCTTCAGAGTACTTCAGCAAGGTACTGCTAACTCTGCATTTTCAGGAGCAGTAAGGCTTAGGCTACACCGACTCTGCATTACCTCTGCACCAGCCTTTGCATTTGGACAGGCTACATACTGTAGGTTATGTGGGTCCAGACACCACAACATTTACATCAGGGAAAACCGACGTGTGTCCTGTCCTTCTACATGCAGTGCCTTGCCATAAGGCAAGGCCTAGAAGAGGCCAATGTGTGGGTTGCTTGGTAGGTATAGCCAGAGCATCCCGTTCTCTTACGTACCACTTCAGAGGCCACACTGTATGTGTTTGCTTTGAGATATGGCTATTACAGTTCAGTGTGATAAGTATGAAAATGCCTTTGCATGCTTGCAGAGTTTAACAATGGAGGAAGAAAAAGAAGGGCAGTGAGTGATCTTCAGTTTTCACTAGTGCAAATGAAGACAAGGCACAACACTCTTTCTCTCTGTTAGAGGATATTTTTCTTTTTCTGGATGCCTTCCCTGCATGGAGGGGGGTATTGCCTCAGCTGCCTAGGTGTACATTGACAATGTCACATTATCAGCAGCTCTATAGATTGAAATATGGATAGCTGGCAATTAATGGCAATAAAACTCTACCTTGTATTAAAAATACCTTGTTGGTAGCCCAGGAATAGATCTTATACCTTCCTCTCTTTCAAACAAAAATACAGCATCTAAATAGTGTCTGCCTTAATGACCAGAGGAGGCATAGTTTTTTTTCTTCTGTGCTTAGTTTAGTTGGTATGTTCCAACTAAAGCCAGACAGAAGGAAGCCAGACAGAAGGAAAATAACCCTGAAGGTATTTCAGTCTTATGGTTACTACATTGTTGCCTTTCTTTTGTTTTGCCAAACTGTCAGAATGGCAGTTTAATCCACAAAGGACAAGAGAGGAAGAGTTTCAAGGATGAACCTGCTAGCTAAGGTCTTGTTTCAGGAATTAAATCAATTTAATGTTCATAAAAGACACTGTAATGACAGCCCTCAAGACAAAGTCTCTCTCTATTCACAGAATGTGCTCGGGTCTAGTAATGCTTCAGCACCACTAAATGTTTTATTTATTTATCAAGGTATACACTACTAGGCAGCAGCTATGCTTGCGGACGTCTTCTGTGAAACCCTCTTCTCAGTAGTCTGATTTTACCCCCATAAGCACAGGATCTGAAAAGAGAGCTCACACAACTGGCACTGAGTTTTACCATTGGGCTGTAGCTTATGCCTGTTCAGGCAGAGGAATTAAGGTGACTGCCTGCCACTCAGGGGGGATGGCACATGAGTCCTACAGGGAACAACCCCTGCCCTGCCAGTAAGGGAGGGGGAAACGAAGGCTGATTTTGCACCCCTTGGCTATGTGCCAGTGGGACTGGCAGCTCTGACAGACACACACCGGTAGAGAACAAGTGATCTGTAGCTTCTTGGCCACAAAACTGCCAGGGCAGTGGCAATATTTGATTGCTTCTGGACCTGAAGTGGTGGTATGGAGGTGTAAAGGTATCCCATTACCAGATCCCTAAGCTATTCAATGTCTCAAGTGTGCTCTTATCTTACCAAGTAAGATCATCTTTAAAAATGCATTTGGTATCTGTCTCCTAACAAATTCTGTATACACACAATATATACAACAGTAAAATATGTGTTTATATAAAATATTACATTTTGCATTGATATTTATATTCAAGCAAGCACAATGTTAAATATAAAGACTACACGTGTAATGTATGTGTATAGTACATTGACAAGATTTATGTAAACATTATACTACTAGGATAAATGTGCAGATGTTCTCAGTGTACGTAAGACATTCTAAGATTAGCAGTTAGCAGTATCATTCCTATTAGGCTTAGCTGCTAAAAGGTATGAGCATGTGAGATAATAACCCTCCACAGCCCCACTATGTGACAGTGGGAAAACAAAAAGGAAGGTTTGCCCTCCGATGAGCATGCATTTCTTGTACTTAACTCTTCTCTGGTAATTCAACCTTGTTTTTTTTTCAACATAAAAAATAATATAAGTCGCTGTCCCTGCCTGACCTCCTCTGCATGCATGCATAAGCTGGGTGGTTATACAGGATTTGAGCAAAAAATGTGGGGACCTGGCTGGCAAGCTGTTTGTAAGCATAAACTAAAATGCAGAAAACCAGAATAAATTCCTGTTTTGGAAATTTTGGTTGCCAGTTTTGTAAGTACTAAAATCCCAACCAACCTGTACATCTGACCTCCTCAGCCATATTTGGATTGTTCTCGAAATTTCATCCCAGTTCCTGTCTGACTTTATTCAAACAATCACTTCCATGAACTTTATGAAATTTATGTCAAAGCAAAAAATTCCTAGCTCAAATACACCCCGCTGCAGATGCTGCAGGCCATTTGTATCCCCGGCACCAGAGAATGGACCTCTGCGTTTTTAAATCCCCTTGCTTACTTGCAGTCTTCCTTCTGGAGCTCTGCACTCTAGGAGAGCTTGCTAGGAGACCTTTTCCTTGCTTTTTTTTTTCAGTGTAGAAAGCAGCAGTTCCACTGAAGAGCAAGGGAAGCAGAGAGAGAAGGCCAGGATTTCTGTTTAAATGCAAATGTGTAAAGGTGCACCTTCCACTGGGCAAAGATGATTCAAAGCTCAGAGAAGTTGTGAACCCTCCATGAACTCAAAAGAAGATATGTGCTTCTCAGAGGCAATCCCTGTTTTCCCTTTGTAACTAAAATCACTTACAATATTTACATCACTCTTAACATTTATTTTTTTCCAGAACAACTACTTCTTCCTGTAATTAAAATCCCTGTTGTCATTTGGCAGATCTCACGTTAGCCAGAGAGATGTTTATGCACGGCCTCAAGTACTAACAAGGTAGAGATTCAAGTCAAAGCACATTATGATTTAAGAAGGTACCTAATTTTTGTGTTTACATGTTTCTTTTTATACACAGTGAAAAGACACATATTAGAAGGGGACTGATATCCTTGTTATTAGTCTTTTGAATGTAATGCTTAATATTTACTTGGACAAAATTGGCGGATGATGATTAAGAAAGGTAGCTTCACTGGCACCCTTGGCTCCCCCTTCTGCCTTTTAGTGACAGCATAGGTGGGATGGAAAGGATCAAAAGCCAGAGAAAGCAACTGTATAAACAGTTCAGGTGGTAACTGGCTTCATTAAGCAGCAGAATATTTTAAGACTATTGATAATATTTAATCAAGCAGACGTAGCCTTATTTCATCAAGCAGACATGACTAATACTAAAATCTTTTTACAGCATACATTTAATTTAGACACCCTCCCCTGGTGATTGAAGTAATGTAGGGTCTGGTTCTCATTTATGCCTAGTCTCTATATGAATACTAACTTTCTAGCCATAAACAGCCAGTAGGCTTATTGCAGGCATCAGAGGGAATGTGATTCTTTTGGAGGAATTTGAAATCTATAAATAAAACAGCATTAGAGAGTCTGTACATCTACTCCGCAACAAAGGATGAGAACACAGAAAAATGCTGGCTCTTTCTCTTTATTGCCTTTTAAGAAGTAAGAGCAAAATGTGCAACCCAGTACACCATACAAGACATCTCTAACAAAATGCATTTGATATTCAGAGCTGAAGGAATATTTTCTGCTTAAGTGGCAATGACAGCTAAGCATTTCTTCAGAGCACTTCAGGCTGTTTTTTTTAAAAAAATTATAAGAGTGTTTCTGTTCTTCAAAGCAAGTAGTGGGACTTTTTAATAGAAATGTAAACTATTCTCATGAAAATTTCTATTTAGCATCATTTGCTGGCCAACAGACATTGAAGTGGGTGCTGTCGCACTGTCCATTCCCATACTGAAAAGTTTAAAAAAAAGTTTATCACACCAAAATACTTTTCTGGAATTGTATGTTTCAAGGCAAGCTTTGCTTTAAAAACTAAAACTTCTTATATTATTAGTAATGTAATAACTTCTAGAAAGTATTTGGCAGTTGCTTGTGAAAAGTCACTTTTTCCAAAGTCAGTCTCCTAAATACTTTAATACACATAGGACACAGTCTAATTACTTTCAGCATTTACACATTAGAATGGAATGACTCTGAAGAAGCTGTCTATTGCCTTGGGTAAAGAATATAATATTAAAACTCTTAAGGAGTTCCTACCACATTTAACCCTTTCATAAGTATCCTTAAATGTTATTTTTAAAGTTTTAAACACTTGTGAAGCAGAACCTGAAGAAACCCAAAGCGCTGACTGGATTTAGAGCTGTATGATTAGACAGTTAGCAACCTTATCTGTGCACAGTGAGATCAGCTTTGATTCAGCACACTTCAATGTTTTCCCAGTATGTACTGTAGGGCACTGAGCTTGTTTCATCTCCCTGTATTTTCCCCCTCTGCTTATTAGGCCCTGCACTGGAGTACAGAAGAGGAGGGAAAACCAGGGGGGAGAGCTGGCAAATTCTCTGAGAAAAGCAAATTAGGATACTTTTGGTGCTGGGTGCCATGCTGAAGAAAAGGGTCTGCAGTTAACTTTGAAATCATTAACAAGCTTTTGCATCTGCTTTTACTGAAGATTAGCAGTAAGACTTAAAGGCTGCATGGACTTTGTGGGCTGATAAGCCTCAGAAATATCTTCCTGCTTTTTCTCTTAAAGGCTGAGGAGATGTTTCTGCAACATATTCCTGTGGAGCTGAGATAAGCTGGAATGCTAGAGCGAGTCTGGTGTAATTATCAGTCAGTGCAAACTTCAGCTCAAATGAAACAGGGGTTCAGAAGCTCATCATTCACTTTTTTTTAGTTTCCAAGAGATAAGCCAGGCAATGTTTATTAAGAGCAGTTACTGCACCATTGAAATGTACTTAAAGAGACATACTGTTCATAATCACTCCCTGTGTTATGTGTTGTGTTACGAACAGATCACTTTTATATAGATGTTCTGGGGCTGTGCTCTGCCTCTATATTCTTTCTGAAGCTGAAGATGGCTCTGATTTAAGGTAAAGACTTGCATTTACTACTATTTATCAGTTTAATGATCAACTTTGTTAGTATCCCGAAGTACTCATTGCGTTAATCTTGTGGGGGCTGTCTTTCTCCCTTGCCTCCCCTACCTGTGGGAAGATAAAAGAGGCTTGAATTTATTGTGATCTTATCTGGCAAGTTCACTGCTGGTCTGTACCATGGTTCACACTCGTCTGAGTGTGGCTAGAAGATGAGATTTATCTCCTCAGAGGAGCCACCACCTCCAGGGCTGGGGAGTCCTCAGTTATCAGTTTTGGTCCTGCTCCATCAACCTGACAGAAAAATGATGGAGCTGGGAGTTAGCCTTTTTACAATTTTTTAGTCACCTGGTGAAATCCTTCAGCAGGGTTTAAATTCTTACTTACATCATTTTAATGGCCCAAATGATCCATCAGGAAAAGTTTTAACTTCTTTTGATGATTGACAAGTCCTTTCTGTTTTGAGGGACTGCCTATAATGCAGTGCCAGATCATGCTCTCCAGGAAGTTTATTCCTGGTAGAAAGTGTCCTCTCAAATGCACCCATACGGAAAAAAAATGTATTTGCTTTGCTCTTTTTGCCTCTGTGTGTTTTACCCGTTGATCATTAGCTTAGTTCTGCATCTGAGTTACTTACTGACACTTCAAGTGTCAAAGCATTCAGTGAAACAACAAATCCAGCTGCCCACAGAATTTCTTCCCAGCAGATGACAAATATTTTCTCCAGTTTCTTTCTTCATCAGCTGACAGACAGGGCATTAGTTCCATAGAGAGCAGGTTTTGTATATTAATAGAAAATACATTAAGGAGCTTGGTTGTGCAGCTCCATGATCATCTTTTTAAGTAATAATAATTAAAAAAAAATATATATAGTGCCTGTCTTGTCTGTCTAAGGACTAAAGAAACTTCCCTTCCCATAACAGCCAAGGCGGGGAGAGATCCTCCATTGATTGTGCATAATGGGACTCTTACAGTGATTCTCAGGACAGTTTAAAAAAGTCAGCTATTACCCAGAGCAATGAAAGGGCTGAAGATGGGAAATATAGAACCTGAAGGGCTATGAATAAAACCCATCCCTGTTAGAAAAGCAACCTCATCAGGCCCTAATCAGTGAGGAACCAGCTGTGTTGCCAGGGCCTGAAATATTTAAATCCTGGTGACAGACAAGATGTAAGCTGTGTGAGACAGTATTTTAGGCTGCTTTCAAGGAGGAACTGTCTGGGTTTGTGAGAGGAATGAGCTGAGAGAGTGGAAGAGGAGGCAGCAATGGAGTTATTAATTGTTGTGCTTTGCACAGACTTCGTCTCCTTTCTCAGAAAGCTGTAATTTAGGCATGGGGAAGAGGCTTCTCCTGCCAGTATTGAGCCCACTGGGCTCCTCAAAGGTGCCCATCAGCCGTCCTAATCCCTTGCAGCCCTGATGGGGAGGAAAATCCAAGTCTGTGCCAACCAAGGGGGCCCGGTATGATAGCTAGAGCAAGGTTACTAAAAATATAAAGGCAGGGCCAAATTCCAACATCACTTAACTACAGTTAAATATTTAAATCTAGGTGTGCTCAGCTCTGGTCTCCAGTGGACACCAAAGTCACTGGAGTTCCTTTCCTTTCTCAGAGTCAAACCTTGCCTGCTTGGCATTGTCTTCAGACCTCAACAATAAGTATTGATGGTGCTTTTTGTAAAACAGCTGTTTTAGCACTTGTCACCTGCAAGAAATAACACACTCTCTTTCACTTAAAAAAAAAAGGAAAACTGTGGAATAGGTATCTAAGGAAGCAAGCAAAAGCTGTCATCATTTTACCCTGAGTGATAACATTTTACCCTAAGACCCTACCTGGAGTACTGCATCCAGTTCTGGGGCACCCAGCACAAGAATGACACGAACCTGTTGGAGCAAGTCCAAAGGAGGGTCACAAAGATGATCAAAGGGCTGGAGCACCTCTCCTGTAAGGAAAGGCCGAGAAAAATGGTGTTGTTCAGCCTGGAGAAGAGAAGGCTCCAGGGAGACCTTAAGTCTTCCAGTACTTAAAGGGGGTCTACAGGAAAGGTTGGGAAGGGACTCTTTGTCAGGGAGTGTAGCATTAGGACAAGGGGTAATGGTTTAAAACTTAAAGAGGGAAGATTTAGGCTAGATCTTAGGAAGAAATTCTTTATTGTGAGGGTGGTGAGACAGTAAAACAGGTTGCCCAGGGAAGCTGTGGATGCCCCATCCCTGGAAGAGTTCAAGCCCATGTTGGATGGGGCTTTGAGCAACCTCATCTACCTGTTGGTGTTCCTGCCTATGGCAAGGGCTTCAAACTAGATGATCTTTAAAGTCCCTTCCAACTCTAACCATTCCATGTTTCTATTATTCTATGACAAGTAATTATTTCCAGCATTTGCAATCTACAATACCTCTTCTGTGGGTCACATAATCCAGTGGAAATTAATCACTTTTATGTTCTTTTTTTCAAAGCAAAGCTGTACCTAGAGTTGTATGTCAGACACGAATCTGAATTTGTACAGATGAAAGTGGATAGATCAGGGTTGATCAGGGCATACTTCTCTGATGGGGAATATCTTCTAAAATCTGGTCATTGTTTTCTTGTTATTACAATGCTATCTGGATATGTCTGTATTGTTACTGACTCATACCTTCGCACTGTGATAATAATTAATAACTAATCACACAGTGCTGGCAAGTAGATGCAGGGGGCAAGAAAGTTTTAATTTTTTGAGCTGTGCTGCCTTTTGCAAAGTCTATCCCTTTTCCATTCCGTATTTGAAAGGACAGAGTCCCAAAGGAAAGCAAAATATAAGTCAGGAACAGATTTTTGACAATTAAAGAAATTATTTTCTTTTGGTTAAGGGCAGGATGCTACCATCACAAATGCAGCATGAAGCCACACTGAACTCCTCTCTGTGGCTTTTGGGAAAGGAAATACATACTTGTGCTGCAGATTATTATTATGGTAGAGCATGCGCTGTGGTCCATGTCCAGGATTTCCAGATATTGAGCAGCCCATGTTTAAATTCTTTGCAGCCATAAATCTTGCATGCCCCTGGAGCAAATCAAATTTATTGTGTGCTTACAGCAGCCAGAGATGCTTAGGTCCATGGAAAACAGCATGTCCTTGTGCTAGACACCTTGCAAATACAGAATAGGAGGAAGCGTCTGGCGGTTGGAGATTGAAACCAAAATAAAAAAGAGCAATAAAGAGAGAAGGAAGAATATATGTGGAACAAGAACTATGGGAATGACTGAAAGGGATTACAGGAAACAGACATGCTGCAGGAGGAAGAAAACATCCCTGGGGATCCAAGTAATGACTAGTTCTGCACAAACTTCTTGCTGCAATGACTCCTGCCAGCACAGGTTTTCCCAAATACCAAAACAGCTACAGAGCAGAAGGGTTCAATGTGAGGTAGTACCTCTTCAAGGTGGAGAGTGCCTTGTGTTGCCTGGGACTGGAGGAAGAAGTTAGAGAGAACTGGAACAGGCTGGGTCCTAATTTCTTTTCTCTTGCTCGAATACTGTTGGGCGAAAGCAAGACTGTCATACCCACCTCACACAGGCAAACTCTGGAGGATTAGTGTACTTTTAAAGATCTGTTACAGATGTCTGAAACTAGTGTCCAGAGCATTATTTGCCTGGGTTTCAATCTAACATTTTGTGTCCCTTCCTAACTGTGTTATGGAATTACTGTGGAAATACAACACTTAAAATGCACAGTTAACAAACCACAGTGTTCTTCATATTTATATAATCATTTCAGAGCAAAATGAGTCTTGCCAGATAGATTTCAGCTCCCAAGTGTAGTAGCACAGACTTGACAGGTTCAGGTGACTTAAAACCAAGCACACAGTCTAGAGAGACCTTTGGGAAAATGGCTTGTGTTTGTTCAGGTCCAACCAGGCAAGCACTGAATGGCCACATAGTCCTTCTCTCACACAAGAGCCACGGCAGACCTCTGGCATCTGGGAGAAAAAGAAATGCAAAAAAGAGAGGACAGAAGCAGCAGTGGGATGCTGCAGCTGGAGGGCAGAGAGCTAATAGCAACCAGAAGACAAAAGCAGTTGAGCAGCCGAGGGTCACCACATAGTACAATTAATTATATCACAAATAGTATGAGAACACCAGAGAACTTGTTACTAAGAATCAATATTCACAGCTTTCATATGGATACTTAAATGCCTAATATACAGCTGCTTCTTTCACATTTCAACAGTTTCTTTATTTTTCAAATCTGAATCTAGGAGCGGGATATTCTCCCCGTCCTATTGAACACATAGACAGTATTGGGTTGAAAATACTGTGATTGCTGGTCTCTTTCCAGAGTTTGTTTCCTGGTATTCACATTAACAGACAGTTCTTGACGGACATAAACTGTATATTCAAATTACATCACCTAGTTTTTGACTGCAAATTCCAAATCAGCTGTGAATGAAATGTGCCTTTTAACTAGATCCTTCATTTACCTAGACTTTGAGCTCCTTCTCTATTCAGACTTGACGCATTGAGGGAAGATGAAACCAAACTTGAGAGAACAGCCCAAGCCCAGTAGCTTACCTCAGTCGTGTGTGGCATGGCCCTTCTCAAGGGAATACGTGACTTGAAAGGTTGAGATGGCTGGCTGCAAAACGCCTATTCCTGGTAAAAGCAGCCTGCTGAGGCATCATCATGGAAAACACTTACAATGCAGATATGGAGCCTTCTACACAGGGGAACTGGGCATGTAGTCAGGACCAACTGAGTCCAAGGCAAGATCATCTGAGGAAAGGAGATCCCTGATATGTCAAAGGGTGTAGGAAACCCATGTATAAAACCAGTAGAATACACCACAGCTAACAACAACGGTCATGGTGCATAACAATCAAGCCAAAAGTAAGATCCATCTATTTCTGTTCTGGCAGGAGTTACATGTCACCAGGCATCACAAGTAACATCAGGAAAGCGTGTTCCAAGTGTCTCCCCCCATAAATGAGGCTAGTTTGGGAAACAGCAGGCTACATAGGCTTAGGCAGCTTTCTAGGTGACGTATTTAGGACTATCATGAAACATACTTCGATGATTTGTGATAAGTATAAGAACTCAAATTTGCAGATCCAGCAGAACTTATGCTATCTATAAGGGACAACAGGAACAACAGATACTGTGCAACAAGGAGCTGGAAATATTCTGCACACTTCCAAACGCATTTATTCCTGTTTTACTTTACTGTTCCTGCAATTATTACTGCTGTATGCAGGTTTATTTCCTCAAGCAAAACATTACTGAATGTCATGCTTTTAAGTTTTAATCTGTTTATAGGTTTAAATATAAAACTAAAAAGGATTATTCTCTTGAATAAATACTACAGGCATGATTTTCAATGTTCCAACTCAGCAAGCCATCCTTCAGCATAGCATATGTTCAGTGCCATGCACGTGCTGAATTGGAAAAGGCTTCACTTAACTAAAGCCTGACTGAATCACGATAGCAGAAAAACACCTCATCTTGATAACAAAGCCTCTGTTTTATTTATAAAAATGCCAATGACAGCAACTTTTTTATTAAATTCATATGGTAATATTCCCCAAGATCTCTCCATGAGATACAGATGGAAAAGGTCATTCTCTTCTGCCTTTCAGACAGCTTTAAAAATGAGCAGATGCTCCTCAGTTATGTGCATTTCATTTTATTTCCTGTGATGTAAAAAACTCAACTAAACCCTCTCTTCATTGCCTGTAGAGGCAGAATACATGTGGGTACACATTAGTAGATAAACTTTATCATACTATTTAACATAAAAATAAGAATTTTATTGTTTATCAATTTATGTTTTATCTCTGACATCATGTATCACTACCTTTTCCCCCCTGTTTCTTTAATTATGTAATTTAGATTTTCTTTCTTCATCTTCTCCCTAACTCTCTCCATACACCTCTCTTCCTGCCTAATTTTCCCTTTTTCTTGTTCCCATCCTTCATTGCTGCATTATACAAGAATCATGTGTGTGAGGGAAGGGAAGGCGACATAAGAAGACAGACATCTCAATGGGCAAATGTAAATCTAGGTGACTTTTAAATTTAAGAATCCCTTTTATTAGTGCAACAACTAAAGCAGTGCACTTCTTCCAATTTCCTCAAATAAGAAAAAGATTTATGATGGGCAATTTCTTAGACTTGGCTAGGCTTTGGGTGGAATATCTGACTAAGTGTTTCAGAAATATGTGCTCTGAATCTTGAGATGAGGAGTTGGAGATTGAGAAAGATTCTGTCTTTAAATCTAACACACATTCATCTTCCATTCCCAGCTCAAAAGCCTCTCATATTAACAATGTCTTAGCCCAAATTTTGAATTTTGCCCTTTCAAGAAAACTACACCCGATCTTGTAATGTAATTTATTTCCAACCTATTAAGGCTCAAGTAATATTTCTTGGGTATTTTTAACAGTTGTGGCATCAGCTCAAAGTGAAGACAGTTCAAAAGATCTTTCTTTCTATCTTTAGAAAGAAGGGCACACTAGTATATATAACTATGCAAATCTCACTATATTCATGTTTATTTGGAAACTGCTTCCCACTTCAGTATTTTTAGTAAAGTATCCTCTCCTTTAGGACCTCTGTGTTTCACCATTCTCTTCGGAATCTCTCTCACTTAGTTTTGCACTTATCCCAGAATAGGTTTCCTAGTAGAGGGCACAGTCTATTTCTTTGGAAAAGAAAGCTTATTCTGGTCATTTAAGCATCAGTAGGAAGTCTTTGGTACACTGACTCATAGGATATATATTCAGGTACTATGACACTTCAGTCCATATCTTCTAAATATTTTGAAAATGGCAAAAGAAAAAACAAAACAAAACCAAATATAACTTTGAAGAAAAGAACAACCACCATCTAAAATGTTTGCCTTAGAAATACTTCCTTAGGTTATATAAACCCCTGGAATGAAAGCGCCAGCTTTTAAAAGCCCCAACTTTTTTTGGACTGGGCACAATATAGAGAAACAGTCTGAGTGGCAAGGAACCATTTTCAGGCAGGCAAAAGCCCTAAGAGAACTGAATCTGGTCAAGGATATCAAAAACAATACGAAAAACTTCTAGATATGTCAGGGAAAAAGGCAAGAGTGTGGGCCCTCTTGGGAAGGAAAAGGGAGACCTGGCCACCCAGGATATGGACAAGGCTGAGGTACTGAATTACTGCTTTGCCTCAGTCTTCACCGGCAAGGGCTCTAACCACACTGCCCAAGTCACAGAAGGCAAAACCAGGGGCTCTGAGAATGGAGAACTGCCCATAGTAGGAGAAGATCAGTTTGAGACCACCCAAGGAACCTGAAGGTGAATAAGTCCATGGGACCTGATGAAATCTATCCATGGGTCCTGAGGGAGCTGGCAGACCAAATTGCCAAGCCATTTTGAGAAATCGTGGCAATCTGGTGAAATTCCCACTGACTGGACAAAGGGGAACATAACCCAAATATTCAAAATAAGAGAAAAAAGAGGATCCAGGAAACTACAG
>VZRU01011437.1:75495-96263 GCA_013398155.1 Pedionomus torquatus
TAATGCTTATAAGTATCTGAAGGTTGGGTTGAAGGAGGATGGAGTCAGACTCTTGTCAGCAGTTCCCAGTGACAGGATGAGGGGCAATGGGCACAAGCTGGAATACAGGGAGTTTCATTCAAATATGAGGAAAAACGTCTTTATGGTGAGCGTGACAGAGTCCTGGAACAGGCTGTCCAGGGAGGTTGTGGAGTCCCCTTCTCTGGAGACCTTCAAGACCCTCCTGGATGCAGTCCTGAGTAATGTGCTATAGGCAATCCTGCTTTAGCAGGGAATTTGGACTAGAAGATCTCTAGAGGTCCCTTCCAACTCTGACAACTCCATGATTCCATGCATATGGAAAGAGCACAGAACCAAGTACACACTGTGCTGCCTGTGCAATACCAAACAATTCAGTGTTAAATTCCAGAACACATGCAATTACACAAAACATGAAAATCACAGGAAACAACAACAAAAAGAAGTATTCTCAAATCAGTTCTGGTTTGTGAATCTATTTCCATTTCTCTTGTTTCCACTGAACAACTCAAATCGAAAGGCAGTAAAAGCCAGGAACTGCTATGGTAAGAGATTCTAGAGTTCCTTTGCTAGTGTATGACAGCTGATGGGGGAGGGAGGGAAGAATGATATCAGCAATTTCCAAAGTAATTTGCTGTTTCTTGTATTATTCAAATCAATTTAGTGGAATCATCCCCAAGAATGACATTACACATGATGCATGGCAGTCATTTTGGGTCAGTTCTGCAGAGAAATGTGATTTAAGCAGCCAGCCACCACATATGATGCTGGTCACAAGGTCTTGCTGCCTCTACCCACAGCAGACTGACACACGAGCAACACTACAACCAGCTGCAGTGAGGGGTACAGCCCTAACAGCCAAGAGAAGCTAAAGGGTGCTTTTATAAACAGTATGATCTATCAATTATGTGAAATATCCATAAATATCTGTATCTCAGTGAAAATGTAGATTTTTAATCAATTTTTTTAAACTGCTTTTCTTTAATGAATTCAGATGAGCCACTGGAGCTTTCATGTGAGCAAGACTTGCAGGCAGATGCCAGATCTGCTGTAATGCCCATCTAAACACTTTTTGAATGTTTTTGAAAGTAAACACTTTTTGAAACCACTCTGCAGTAGTAGTCCAAATCAGGAGTACTGTCCGGTTTGGCATCTTCTTTGTCCCAATGAGTGGGATTTCTCAGACCTTAGGCTGTTATCCACTTGTAAGAGGGCAGCTGAGTTTAATCCAAAATCAGCATATATATTTGGTATTTTCAGTTTTTACGGTGTACAGGAAGTTATTTTGCAGCCATTGGATATGTCGGATTTAGGAGAGGATTTTCATCCTCAAAACATGTACATTCCTGGGCTGTAAAGGACACTTCCACAATGAGTCAGAGGGATACAGAGCCCTTTTATTTACCAAAGGCTGGCAAATTATTTCATCTCTACCAACAGCTTCCTTGGTGACTACTTCTAGCAACCAGTTTTTCACAGAAGTTGATGGCAGTAATTTTCTCTAACGAACCTGCTAGTATTTTGTCTTCTTAGAGGCCATTCATCTTTACCTTTAAACTGCCACATGTGGGAGAAGATGCTTAGAAAATATTTGCAGCTGGAACACCAACACGGTGAGATAAGACCCCTACCTTTCATAACCTCATTTTAATTATGTTCAATTTAATCAGCTGCAGAAATATGAGGTGGAAACACAGGGGTAACATAAGTTGAATGCACCCAGGGACAGCAGACATGAGACAAGACTAAAGCCTGACAGATCATGCTGTTGACGTTATGCTCAAAATTCCCATTTTTCCTACTGCTGGCACTTACTCTGCTGGAGTGTGCTTCTGAGCTCCATCACTGTCCGGTCATGAGATTTACACGTAGAGGCAGAGAGGACCCTTACTTTGTTTAACTTCATGACGAGGCTGAGGGTGGCAGACTATATGGAGCTAGGACTCAGAGGGTCAAAGAGCGCTGTCTGTCTCCACTTTACATGTTCGTGCACAAGTTCCTGTTCCTAATGCAAAACCCTGCCCTTAAATCTGGTTATGTTAAGTTTTGAAGGCTTCGCAGCTCAACAGATGCTGTGGTGCATCTCCTGTAATGGAAATAGTGCCAGAAGAGTTCTTATTTCACTCCAAGGAAGTGAAGGAAGGACTTCCTGAAGATTGCTTCAATTTGATGTCATTTTGGACCACTCCCCTTTGTCCTTATATGTCAAGTGTCAGCAACTATCCAGATCTTGATGTTTGTTGTATTTGCATTGGCTAGTCCTGGAGCAAAGAAAAAGGGAGTCATTTGGATTAGATATTGGGAGATTTAGACCAGATATTAGGAAGAAATTCTTTCCTGTGAGGGTAGTGAGGCACTGGAACAGGTTGCCCAGAGAAGTTGTGGAAGCCCCATCCCTGGAGGTGTTTAAGGCCAGGCTGGATGGGGCTTTGAGCAACCTGCTCTAGTGGGAGGCGTCCCACTAGACACAACCTCCAACCCACGGCAGGGGGGTTGGAATTTGATGATCTTTAAGGTCCATTCCAACTCTAACCATTCTATGATTCTATGATTTGAAAAACACAAGCAGTAAAAATTAGCAAAATTTTCACAGAAGTTTTGAAAAAACACAAAAGTATGCAGCACTGAAGGTTACAAACAGATACAAACTGATCTGTTACAAACAGATACTGAAGTACCAAACAGATTTCCTTCAGGTATGCACACAGTGCTATAGATTGTGGCTTTACTAATGCAGAAATTCGGAGCTGCTTAGCTGAGCTGACATTTGCTAGAAGCCAGTGGACAAATAAGGTCATTGCATTATTCACCCCACCACTGTTTTCCCCAAACACCAAGAAATTGTAGCTGCTTTGGTGTCCATGTGGTCTTCCATAGGACCATGGATGTTCATTTGCTTCTCTGGAAGGGATGGTGCCCAAAGAAAAAGTTTGTTCCCCTTTCACTGAATGAGAGAGGTCAGTCATGGAGAGACTGTCCTGTGCTGACATCTGAGCTCGAGCATTGGCAAGATGGCCACCCAAGCACCTCTAAGCATATCAACAAGGGCCAACAGCATCCTTGAGTGGAACTCATACAGTTGCAAAGAAAGATGCCTCTTTGTTGAGGAGCAAGTGGAGGAATAGGCGGTGCAACCTCGAGAAGGTAACCAACAACAGGGAAATGCTAATGTGGCAGCAAGAGGGGTAGCAGGGCCATGAGAGAGAAGCAGGACCTGTGGCACAGCAGGGGTGCTGGAGTTGCTAGACTGTGAAACAAGAGGAGCAGCTGGGCAGCCTTCATCCTGGTCTACTCATGTGTGGTTGCTCTTCATCTGAATGGCAGGTGGTTGCTGGTGACAACACAGGGCTGGTGCAGTAGCAGCTGTTCTGAGTTAGAAAAAAAATGCAGAAGCTGCTCAGCGTGACACTGTACTTCTCCACTCTTATTAATTGGATTATTATCAATAATCCATGTGTATCTTTAAACAGTGATATGGGTTAGATTGGGGAAGCAGGTTTGCAAGTGAGGTTTGTTACGTGGCAGTTTAAAATGTTGTTTATTTTTACAATATTAGGAGTCAGAAAGTAGAGCTACATCCATTGTAGGCATCCCTCGACTCCTTCATGAACTTGGCTTGGTTTTTTTAGGTTATTAAGAGCAAATCAAGTCTCCAAACACCCATACATATTGTACTTACTTAGCATATACTAAGTTACTCACTGAGCACACTGAAATACAGAGGTACAACACAATCCATTGTGTATGTATGCACTGCATGGTGTGCTCTATACATGCATGAACTCATTATATAAACACATTTGTGTTGGGTGTACACAGCTTGTATGTAACGGAATACCAAACAGTACTGCTAAGCGTAAAGGACCTTTGGGGATTACACCTGTTTGCACAGGGATATAAATGTTTCTTTCCCAACTTACAGTCTATCCACAGATTCCCATTGAGAATTTGTTCATGATTTTATACTCTGACCACAAAATTGTCGTTCCTTTAGCGTGCTCTTGGAAAAAAGTCAAAATGATATTGTGGAAAAGAATCTAGACATGGAAAATAACTTAGACATCAAAACTGTTCCAACTCTCCCACTGAGCCACCTCTTTCCTACTTATTCATGTAACCTTTCTCCTACTTACAGCCGTTTTAAATGAAAACAAAAATGTTACATTAGGAAGTTATGTACCCTATAGTTGTGGATAAGAATTTCTTTTACTTTTGGATGTCTGGTCACAAAATAGCTCCATTAAGGAAGGTGTCTGCTGAAGCAAATATCATAAAACATACTATACATTCTCAAAGTAGTGTGTGTTAAGATTATTAGGTGATTATGACCATGGTGAGATGAGCTTTTAAGAGAAATATTTGAGGGCTGCCTCACAGAGGACCTATTATAAGCCTGCGTTACCACACCAGCATTCCTGATCAGACCTTTTAGAGCAGCAGAGGACATCATCCTCGGAGAGGAAGGGAGGCAATTGCTTTGTATCAATTGGTACAGTATCATGTAGCTCTTATGTTATGCATCACAGTGTAAGAAATACACTGTTTTACTGAAATATGAATTTGTTCAACAGGAATTCTGTGTACCTAGCAATCATTGAACCAGTGACACTGGTTTCCACTAGGTTTCTGCACCTTGGGATGAAACAATGAATGAGTTCTCATACAATGCCTGGCTATGCTGTCCATGTCTGTGCCTTGCTCTGAATTTACTCACCAGGCTGGAGGAAGGGCATCCCTGTGCCTGTGACAGTGTCTCAGACACAGGAGTGTTGATGCCCAGTAGTACTTGATCCACAACTCCCCAAGACCAACAGATAGCAATAACAGATCAGTCCAGCAACACAGACGTCATATGTAAAGCCCAGCAATTATGGTCTCTGCTGTCAAATGTTAATTTCACCCAATTATCAGCATTCTGGGACGTGAAAGAGTGAAGATATATAAGACAGAGCTAAATACATTCCTCTTCCTAATACCAAACTCTCTCGCCTGTCCCTTTCCTCCAGCTCTCCACCCAGCCTAGCCTAACTTCAAGGTAGGCATGTCTAGAGTTCATTTACTTGCTTGTGCAGTATCTAGCAAGTAATTTTTATTGTAGTGTTGTTATAGAATAAATATCCATAATAAATAAATCTATTTATTTATATATAAATATCAGCAATGCTTTCTGCATCACAAAGGAACAGTTTAGAGAGGAAAAAGATGGTGAGTGCACATGGTGCCTTCTTCCACATCTCTATATTCACTGAGGCTCTGCAGGGCTAAAACTACTGAAATTTTTGGGCCTGGAGTTTAGTCATTTGCATCTTTCCAGGCTCTTACATGAAGACCTGTCAAAAGCTGAGAAAAAATTGCAATCTGAAGAGAACATAATTAGGATCCTTTCAAAACCGTCATATTTTCCTTAAATTATTATTGTGCTAGCCCATCCTGGGAACCCTGCATACTTTCTTTTGAGTGGTAATGGGTGTGTTTGCTTTTTCTGCAAAATGCTGTGGTTTGCTTAGTTTTTTTTGCTCTCTGAGGCTAGTGTGATATAAGAAATTAAGTCCAGATGAGCCACATTTGGGTTAGAACAAGCCCATACATATAGAGAAGCTTGCCCATATTTCTGGGCTTCTCTGGGTGAGGACTTATAACCCTGGTGAACGTTGTCAAACCAATAATCCTGTAATACCTACCAAACCCCTCTCAAAGTGAAAACATTGGGCTTTGAACTTGCTCAGTATCTCTTATAGCACACTCTTGTTTGGAAGAGAAAGCAGCCGCATTTTAGGGGAACACAGCATTTTGCTGGGAACAGCACCTTTGTAATGTATAGGTCTGGGTCATCTGTAAGCTGGTGGGAGAGAAAGGAAAAACCAAACGGCATAACAAATGAGAACTTTTAAATGAAATTAAATTAAGAGAAACGTGAAGACGAGCAATTTTGCTGACAACTTGGATGCTGCTGGGAAGCTGTCCTCTTGTATTACAGCACAGAGCTATACATTACAAATACCAGAAAATACTACTTGGCAGAACACACAGTTCTGTTTATTCACGGATTTTGTTTTTTCTTTTATGCATTATCCTTGGAGATACTGTATCAAATTAAAAGGCTCAGGAGTTGATCCTTTGCCTACTTATCCTAACTTTTGTATAATTCCTTTTTCTGATGGCTCCCAGTTTTGCCATAGTGTAAGGGAGATGAAATCAGGCCTTCTGGGTATGAAATGCAGACTAGTTTGTGGCATAAATATTTGTCCTTTACTTAGAAATTCCTAACAGCATAGAGTTTCTCATTATAATGAAATTGCCACCCAGTGGTCCTCTGGCAATTCCTATTGATATTCTGATGTATTTCCTTTCCTCTGCTGATGCCCATTCCTTTTTGTATTCAGTATCGCAATAGTGTTGCTTTTCAAATTGTATATATTGCTGCTGCTTTTAGAGGCCCTGGAGTCTACATGGATCAAAATTTGATGGTATAAGGTGTTATACATAACAAGTTAAAGTCCTGGCTCCAAGCAGTTTCTAGTTGAAGTTGACAAGGCAGACCAAGCAGGGAGAGAGACACTGGGCAGATCTTTCAAGTGTCTGTTGCTCACGATTACTTAGGAGGCTAAAGCTCATTGAAAGGCAACAGACTTGAGAATCTCACTTTTTACAGTCAGAATTCATTGTATATGTGTTCTACCTGACTCAAGTCAAATGCCAGAGTATCAGCTGTCACAGACCCAAGCCATAAAATCCATAAAACACTCTGAAGGATTTTAAAACTGCTTTAAATGTTGCCATGGTCAACAGCGTGCCTGTTTAATTGCCACATTGTCACTTGAGTATTTTGTCAGTGCTCTGACAATTCATTTATCACAATCACAGTTTGAAATACTTGAGTCAGAAAAACATTTTCTGTACCATATTTTATCCACCATAGACGTGTTTCTTTGGAGCTGTTGCATTTCCCACTTAGTTCTACTTCAGCAAACAATTGATATCAGTTTTTAAAGCTCTTTTAACACTCTGTGTTATCAAGAATACATTTTAGCTTGCTTCTCTGAGGTTTTCCTGTACGTATTTTAAAAAGAAAGTAGCACCTTTCCCTAAGAGTTTCATCATGGATGGAAACGCACATTGTTCTTAGACCTCCCATTTTGGGGGGAGTCTCTTTAACTGGAATGCTTTTAACTAAACTCATGGAGTGCAGTTGTAAATCTGACTACTTAAAGAAAACTGTGACCTGAATTAGCTCTATGATGGTCCTTTAATTTACAAAAGATGAGATGGTTGATTTATACTGAAAATAAGAAAAGTCAGCTTGAAGCTCATGTGCCACACTGGCAGGCTTTTTAAAGTCGTGTTTCTTCAAAGAAGTTCCCGCCTTGAGATTAGACATTGGGAAAAAGTTCTTCACAATGGGAATGGTGAAACACTGGAACAGGTTCCCCAGAGAGGCGGTGGAAGCCCCATCACTATAAATGTTCAAGGCCAGTCTGGATGACACAACCTGATCTAGTTAACGGTGGGTTGGAGTAGATGGCCTTTAAACCCTACACATTCTATGATTCTATAAAATTTGCATCCATTTTAAGGACACAACACTAGCATTTGCTTAGTGTTGAACCATTGAAAGCAACTGCCTGTTGAACTGTCCCACTTATCCCTGGACGCTTGTAAGGCAGATGTCACTCTGACCAAACCGGAAGAATTTGCCTTCTGTTTTAAGTAAGTTTTAAAATCTCTTTTAGAAAACAAAACAAAAACATAACAAGCAACAACAACAGCCAAAAAAAAAAGTCAAACAAAAGAAACCACCCAACTTGAACTATTTTGCTGTCATCCATAGTCCTGTTGGAAATAACCAGGCATTTTGGCTTTCTTTAATAAGTCTCTTTGTACTGCACACCAAACTATTTCACTGATGCCTCAACTTCTAATTAGGGTTTTTCTGAGGAAACTACTCATAGGAGGAATTACCTTTGTCTTCCCCTGTAGAACTAGCAAAGCTTTTTTTTATTTTTTAATTTCTGTGATTTCAGAGTGTCACAGAAGGATTTTCTGTGGTGCATTCCCCTTTTCTGGAAGGATTCGTCTCACAGCTTACTGACCAGAGGTTAAATGTGCACCAGCTCACTTCCTCAAGGGCTGGCCATTGGCCAGGTTGTGAGCATGCTTTAGGCAGAGACACCAGCTAAGAGAGCAATGTAAAGATGCTGGCAATGCATATTCAAAATAAAACCTACATATCTTAGACAGTTTTCTTAGTGGAATATATACTTAGTACACCCTTCAAGCATGGCAGGAAGTCATAGAATAGTAGATTCACAGACTGGTTTGGGTTGGAAGGGACCTTTAAAGGGCATCTACTCCAAACACCTTGCAATGGGCAGGTACATTCTCAACTGGATCAAGTTGCTCAAAGCCCTGAACAACCTGACCTTGAATGTGTTCAGGGATGGATTATCTACTACCTCTCTTGGCAACTTGTTACAGTGTTTCACCACCTTCATTGTAAAAAATGTCTTCCTTACATCTAGCCAAAATCTACCCTTTTTAAGTTTAAAACCATTACTCCTTGTCCTATTGCAACAGGCAGTACTAAAAAGTCCATCCTCCTCTTTCTTATAAGCCCCCTTTAAGTACTGGAAGTCCACAATACAGTGTCCTTGAAGCTTTCTTTTCTCCAGGCTAAAAAACCCCAACTGTCTTAGCCTGTTCTCACAGGAAAGTCAATAGTATGTATGATAAAGGCTGACTTTGCATAAGTCAGGGCTGCGATACTTCATTTTGGAAACAAGCCTCCAACTGTAAGCAACAATAAATCCATAAAATACAATGCCTAGTTGTACTTGCAGGGCTCACAATTATACTGCATATATATTACATTGCCTTTAAATATAATAAAATGTAACTGAAAATACACAAAAAGATGGTTTTCATACCTTTCATACCTTCAAAGGTAAGTGCCATTAAATGTAAACGTATATTAAACAAATAGGTAAGCAACACGGTTAGGCAGGTTTTTGAATGGCTTCTTGCCTCTGCTTTGCCCTTCAGCTGGAAAGATCGCTCACTAAAGGACAGCACAAGCAGCCGAGGGACAGACCTACAGTCACATATCTCATTTCTCATGCTGAACATCCAGAAAAGTACACTGTGCTATCAGTACCATGGAATTACCAATTTGTGATTTATCTTCTGTGAAATGACTGTACAAATAAAAAAAAAGCAAGTTAAAGAGGCCAAGTGGCAGTAATGGGAGATTTTAACTACCAGCAATCAACTGGTACATTAGGAGGAGGAAATAAACTTTAGGCTGGTGATGTCTGGTTTTTGACTTAATACAGAATATGCATTAAGTGTAAAAGGCTGGAATAAAGCCCAGATTGCAGACAAGGGAGAATGAGGTTTAGGAACAGTCAGGAGGCTGGAAAGATGAGGAAGACTTTTTTTCCACATCTAATTTCTTTGACTCTCAGCTATAGAAACACAAATGGACAGCACTGTTACCTTATAGAAAAAGAATCAAAAACCCACACAAATGAAAGAACTTTATTCCATCCACAGCCAGAAAGGGGTCATCACTGCTGTTCTCTAAAGGAACAAATTCCTTCTTCCCTCCCTGTGAATGCAATGTATCTGTTGGACTGTCTTTTCACACAACCAGTCTCTCTCTCTCTCTCATGTAAATTTTGCTGATCCAGATTTCAACATTATGTGTTATGGAGCAAGAAGACACAGTATGGAAATGCCCCATTAGATGATATCCTACAGAAGTGCTGCATTGTACCTCCACAATAAACAGAGTGGGATGGGATCAAGGCAGACATACATTAACTAGAGTATGGCTACCTAAATAAGAATAAATGTAGAGAGGGTTGTCTCATAGTTGGAGATGGAAACAAATTCTTTAGGAACACTGGACTGTATATATGATTTTACCTCAGTCCTGCTTCATAACTTTAAAATTATGTATTAGCTCTATCCCCCTGCTTACTTTTTTTAGGCAGAATGACTGTAACTTCTTTGTAAATTGTTTCACATTATTCAAATAGTTTCAACTATTATTTGAGCTAATGGGTAGAAAGCTAATACTTGATGAAAACTGGCTGTACAATACATCACTGCCAGCACACAGACATATATTACTTCTCACAAGAAAGCACACACTTACATGCTCAAAAGCCCAAACAACACTTTGGGCTCAGAAGGCTCACGCAGGACTCAGTGAGCTGAGAAGGCACTTCCAATGCTATTTTTTCTGCGCAGTATTTCCTGTATTTTCTTCAACTAGTTGAAGGAAAGGGGTTCCCTGGGAATGCAGCTCACTGTATATAATGATGACAATTTCAGCCCCAGTAGTACTAGCCATATAAATAATAATCAACACAGAAACATAGAAACATAGAATGGGTTGGGTTGGAAGGGGCTTTAAAGATCATCCAGTTCCAACCCCCTGCCATGGGCAGGGGCACCTTCCACTAGACCAGGTTGCTCAAATCCTCACCCTGCCTGACCCTGAACATTTCCATTGCTGGGGAACCCACAGCTTTTCTAGGCATCTTGTCTCACCACCATCACTGAAAACCAATTATCCCTTATGTCTAATTTAAACCTACCCTCTTTCAGTTTAAAGGACTACTGCCTCTTGTCCTAACTGTACAGGCGTTTGTAAAATGTCTTTCTCACCATCCCTCTTTATTCAAAGGCTGCAATATGGTTTTCCCAGAGCCTTCTTTTCTCCAGGCTTGAAAAACCCAGCTCTCTCAGCCTGTCTTCATAGGAAAGAAATTCCAGCCCCCTAAATAATTTTGTGGACCTCCTCTGGACCCACTCCAACAGGTCCATGCCTTTCCTGTGCTGAGAACTCCAGAACTGGATGCAGTACTCCAGGTGAAGTCTCACCAGCACAGAGTTGAGAGGCAGAATCACCACCCCCAACCTACCAGCCACGCTTCTTTAGGTGCAACACAAGATAAGTTTGGCTTACTGGGCTGCAAGCATACATTTCTGGCTTATGTTCAGGGTTTTTTTCCACCAGCATCCCTGTCTTTCTCTGCAGGGCTGCTTTCAATTCCTTCATCCCCCAGCCTGTATTGATCCAAGGCCTTGCTCTGACTCAGCAGAACCTTGCATCTTACCTTGTTGAATTTCCTGAGTTCCCTATTGCTCCACTCCCCAAGCCTGTCAAAGTCCCTCTGGATGGCATGTCTCCCTATTGTGAATCAAGTGTACACTCAGCTTAGTGTCATCCACAAACTTGCTGAGGGTGCACTCAATTCCACTATGCCATTGATGAAGATATTAAATCATATGGGTCTCAGTACAGACCCTTGAGGGACACCACACTTTACTAGTTCCCCAGTTGAGACGGAGAATCTCAAACTAGTTGTCTTTCACACGCTGGACTGCAGAACATGTGGGTAGTCTGTCCTGCAAGGGAATATATCCTACTGTACTTACTTTTGTCCAGACAGTCTGTGATTTGGCCCAAGAGCCTGTTTGCTGGTTCCAGCTGAGCAATTTGTAAACTGAAGATAAAGCAAGTCACTATCTCTACTCATCCATTCATTTGTCCTTCTGTTCTTCCCACTAGCGGCTGGATTTCCCAGCAATGACCTGAACAAAAGCATCTTGGCAGCCTTTGGCAGTCCTGAAGTCTCCCACTGTTCTCTGCACTTCACCTCTGTCATTCCTGTTTAGCCAGGGGTTTTCCACCATGCTCTGTGTTGTTGATGATTCTTTTTAACAAGTACTTAAAAACCACCCAAAACTGCAACTACTTGATTTTACTATTGGTAAACAATCTTGGGACTGTCTTCACAAGTATTACTCTTTCTGGCTGATTCAGTTCACTTTTGTAACAAAGAAACTGCACACATTTTCTTACGCTGGTTACATCTGCACTCACACTGTTAGCAGATATTAAACATCAATGTTAATCACTTTAAGTTTAATCCACAAACTCAGTGTGGCTCCTGTGGGTGACATCTTGTACAGGGCTGTATTTTATGGCTTCTCCCTGGAGAGCTCTCAGGTTAGGCCAAAAAAATGCTGTTGCTTGATGTTTAATAGCTTGGACATTATTGTGGAGCCTGTAAAACCTCACCCCTGCTGTTATGTGGGTTCTTCAGCAACTGTACAATCAGCACATTATAGCTGCAAAATGCTTTTCTCAGTCAAGGGAGCTGTAACCTAACTAAATATTTAAAAGAAATACTGTGAAGGACTTTTGTCTACAGATGTTCACTTGTGTCATTGCAGCAGTAAAATTGCTTTCACTGGTGTTTTTTTGGCTGGCTACCTATCATAATACATATGACAAAGCAAAACCACTGACGTTTGATAGATGCGTTCACTCATGAAAACTGCTCATTCTTGCATAGCTCAGAGCAGTAGCGTGTCAGCCAAGGAAAAGCATTTCAGTATTAACTTTGCCACTTGTGATGATACACTTAATTACTGTGGGTGGAGTCCTGCTGACCCTTTTGCAATTAGTCATGGGCATGACTGTGACTATAGATTATACCATGAATTTATAAGGACATTACAAAGAATTAATTTTTGCCCCTTTCCACTTTGAATTGAAAACAGAAGTAACTACAGAAAGGCACCAAGTTTTAGTCATGACTTGCATAGAGGACAATAGGTTCTGGCCTGGCAAACTTCCTCCCTGAAGAAATAGAGATTATTTTTTTCATCACAACCGCATGATTTACATATTAATGACAGATTGGTAAACCCTAGAAAACTCTCCTAGTTGCACTGATGCAGTCTATCAGCAAACCAGGGAGACCTATAGTAGAGTAAAATCTAACTGACAGTGCACCTGTCAACTTGATGCAAAACCAACAATAAATCTATCTTACCCCAGCGAAGTGTGATTGCCAAAGCGATAGAAAGTAGTTAAGGCGGGGAGCCATAAAAAACAAACCAACACTCTTATATAGTATTTCCCTGTCTGTGTAAGATTATGTGCATATTCCATGTGTGCATAGTTTTTGCACGATGTGGAACAGGAAGAAAAGCCATATATGAATATAACACTCGTATGTACAAACATCCGTACATGTATACATGTTGTGCCTATATATGACACACACATATATATACACACATATGCCAAAATCCCAAAAATTTTCATGTGGATGTATAGTGTTGCAACATGCTCAGCAGAATACAGCAGAAGATAGGGTTAGGGCTGAAGGGAACTTCCCCCAAGAACACTAAATGCTGTCCCCTGACACAGGGCCAGGCTCAGTCTTTTGTATGCAACTGCACGGGTGTTCATCTATGCTCTGGGAAGATTCGTAGTTGATGGATGAAACCGCTTAAGTGACACTGACAAACAGAAGTAACGATAAAAGAAGAGATGTGTCTGAGCTCCTTGAAATGCATTGCAAAGCATGAGTTTTCTGTGTTAGAAACTGCTAACCCATGTGACCAAGCAGATATTTCTTCTAAATAGACTTAACATGGAAACCAAGGTCTTGATATCTGTCAAAGTCTCCAGAGAGACTGAAAACCTCAAAGAGGGGTAAGTTGCTGGATTGCTCATGAAGAACTGCTTTTTCATAACCTTAAATGTCACAGCTATTCACTATGTCATTCTTGTGGGAAGCATGCATAGGAATAAGAGGGAGAAGCCAACACCACTGAACAATACAGCCCAAACCTTGTTACCCTGTCTTGGGAAGGTACAGGGCTAAAGGATTTCAACTACAATCAAAATCACTGGAAACAACATGGAGCAGCTTCCCAGCAGGACTGGCATTAGTAGAGCAAAATATTCAGCATTATCTATGATGTCTTCCTATTATTTTTTCTGACAGTTTCCACTGAAAAGATAAAAATGCAATAAAATCACCATATAGGTAGATATACATGTGTCCTTCATCAGAATATAATACCAGCATGACATTTAATACAGAGAAAATTAAGATTAAGAGTGAACTCTTGGTCCAAATAAAGTCAGCGGGAGCTTTGCCATGGCCTTTAGAGGACCAGCTTGTTACGTTACCACAGGTATTCAGCCTGGGTCAGTACAACCCATTCTTATTTAAGTGTGAGCATATTTTTTTCTTTAGTGGTTAGAGTGTGTTGAAAATACTGACTTTCTGAGCTAAAGAAAAGTGAAAGAAGGCGGGGGGTGGGGGCGAAGAGGTAAAGTGATTTGTGTGCATGATAAAAGTGTTTTTCTGCAATAACACAGTATGAGGTCAAGCATTACACAGGTTGCATTTGCCGTTTTATATCTCCTGCCAGACGAATACAATTCAGAGCCTGTTACCCCCGTTCACAGCACTGTTTCATAGTTATGAAGTCATGACAGCTGTGATTGCCAGCGTGGAGAATAAAGTCTGTGGAAAAAGTTTGGATAGTTTCCCACTGCATGCTGGCCAAAAATAAGTTAGCTGGAATTAAAACAGAAGCAGAGAAAGTTTGCAGGGGGAAAAGAATGAGGGAACCTACCCACGTTTTAGATTGAGGTGCAGTCTGAAGCACAGCAATTCTGGGACAGATCTTGGGTCCACTCCCATCTCTGCGGGATCCTGGAACTGGTGAAAAGTATGAGGTGTGACCAAGAGCCCATTTTGGCCAAGTGCATCCTACCTCATTGAAATTGGTACTTCCCATTTCCTGCCTCCCTGGAGATTCACAAGTCATTTGAATGAATTTTGCTCCCACCTTAACGATAACTATGCAAACACACCACCTCAGTCCTTGCACCTGAGGAAACAGTTTACATGATCTGTAAATTCACAATGTCCCACTTGAATGCAGGGAGCAGGTGCTAATCAATAATGTGTTGCCAACATTTAAACAAGAGATCTCCACAGACACAGTGTCCCTTGGCTGTGACAAACACTGCTGCTCCATCCCCTCTTGGGTTCAGGGTTGTATGTATTTGTAAAGCAGGATTTGACTTCTCATCTACTATCCATGGAAAAATCTTTTCTCATGTTATTCAAGAAAAGCAACAATGCTTTGCAAATTGATGTTAATGGAAAATGTTTCTGTTTTGTTTGTGAAAAATAATGTGAGGGTATTCAGAACACTGTAACACTTAGTATGTACAGTTTTGTTCTGTATCTTGGTGTATAAGTACCAGAGATAAGATTGCCAAGAGTTTCCTTTTGCATCTAGCAACTGACACTTATTAAGAGAAGAAATTTATCATGATAGCTAGATGTGCAGCCTTCAGAATACCTTGGAGAAATCTCACAGAGAAGTCGTTTCTGCCAGGAATTAAAATGAAATGTCTAGAGTGGGTGACAGAGTGCATATAGAGTGATGGAAGATGATTGTAGACCATGATTGTAGACAGGCCATGAGGAACCACTCTGGTATATCTGTATTTCTGACTGAGCCAAATGAACATTATAATTTGAATTCAGTCAGACTGTCTTGAACACAATTGCAAAGAACAGGATTTTCCATTCACTCCAGGAAGCAGCAGATGTGGTAGCACAAGACGAATGTCAAAAACTCCTGAAAAAAAGATCAGGGGAAAAAAAAAAAAGGACTAAAAGAGAACTAAAAAGGAGAGCAGCTACTACATTTTCAGTCCAACCAAGGTGACCATGACCACATTGAAAGGGAGGGGTGTACTTTTTCTACCTAATGTGGGAGAAGTGCTTTGATTTATTCTCATAATGACAATCCACAGGGGCCTAAACAAATTATACCAATGACTTGCATGTCTCAGAAATTTTGCTTACATATCTCAGAAATTGTCCCTTTCTTCAAAACCTTGTTAGATAGTGAAAAAGTTCACTAGCACATACCAGTGACAACAACGCAGTCATTTTTTACTTTTTGTTGCTCCAGCTCATGTGGGAAGAACTCATCTTTGCCTTATTTAGAAATAAACTTTTATATTATGAAAACATCCACTATGTTAACACAGAGGCAGACTCACACTGTTTGACTTTTCTAATCTTTATTTGTTTATGATTTTAAAATATTTAAAACCAGAAAAAAATAAGATTAGAAAATTAGACATGGTGAAAGCCGTATTCAAGGGCAAGATCAGATAATGAAATGTGTCCCTTCTGTTTGTCCCCCCTCAGCAATTGCATCACTTTGTAGCACCTTCTTCTTGCAATTGCGTCAGCTCTTGGGAAAGGGCTAGCAAAAAAAACCAAGAAAACAAGGAGATTAATGGGAAATTTTTAATAGTTGTTAAAACCTTCTTCTTCAATGCCACTTAGCAACCAAGGGCTCATACAGGGTTAAAGCACAGGTATGAAAACAGAAACTGCGGCTTGCATTTTGAAATTGAGTCTAGACAACAGGACAAGTAAGAGTCACTAACCAGGCTTGAGAAGTATCACCAAGGGCCTAGTTTGACCCACTCTGTAGCTGTAACTACAGTACAGCCATAGACAGATACTTCAGGGACGAAGCCAGACCTCCCTGCGTTAAGAAGCTGACAGATATTTCTACTCCCACATGCGTCATCTAAACAAGACACTAAATACACATACACATACCTCTTTTTTTCCCTGCTGCTTTCCTGCACCATTTTTTTCCTTTGCATTTGGTTTAGACTTAGTTTGCACTTTTGGAAGCAAAATGGAGTCCTGAAGGTAAAACACCTTCAAATCTCATCTAGAGGACAGAATCAAGACTGCATTTGATCAGCTCATGACACTTCAGTCAGCAGCCTGAAAGCCAGACAATTGTTTCAGCTCTGGACAAAGTCCTCAGCTACCAGAGGTAGTCACAGTTCCCAGACTAGCCCCTGCTATAAATGCCATAGCACAGGAGGAGGGCAAAGAAACCTGTAAATTGAAGCTAGATTTTAAGACAACCAACATATGCAGGTTGTTTTGTGTGGGTTTGGTTTTGTGGGTTTTTTTGTTTGTTTGTTTCTTTGTTTTGTTTTGCTTTTTTTTTTTTTTTTCCAGAAAGTTTTTCCNTTTTGTGGGTTTTGTTTTGGTGGGTTTTTTTTTTGTTTGTTTTTTTGTTTTTTTTTTCTTTTTTTTTTTTTTTTAAATGAGCACCAGCATACTTGCAAATAGTTGGATAGAAAAAGGAGCGAAATGAGGAGTACTCAGATGGCAAAAGTAGAAGTGCATTGCCCTGGCATTGTAGCTACAAGCTGAGAGATCTAATGTATTTGTAATTATGCTGATTCTCAGTCTGCTAGATCAGACTCGAGAGAAAAACGGGAACATCACCTGCTCTCCAGCCTCTTTCTGTTAATCAGAGACTTGTCCTTGGAGTATTTTTTTCATTTTACAAAAATGTCAGTAGTCTGAATACCTTTGATTTATGTGAGACTACCGCTTCTCTGAGTCCTTACCATTGCAGCTGAAGGAAGTTGGGTTGAAGAGACAAAGCTATTTTTCCTTGAGGCAGATTGTCAAGCCCACAGGGCAGCACTTTGTTTCTTCCTGTCTTGAAGGTTTTGTTCTGTCTCATAGCTGCTTCTCTGCCTCTGGGACTAGTGTTTTCAGAGGCGATTTCCGTACACAGACACATGCTGGCACCGTAGAAAGAGGTGGACATGATCACTTGCTGTATGTGACATGGTCCAGTTGTATTTGCTTAAATTAGAAATCATAGGCATGCTTCCCCTCCCTTCCTGTTTTGCCATTGATCTTGTTTTTGTGAGTTGTATTTGGATTGCAGAGCTTCCTGAATTTGAGGCTAGCATCAACCCTGCAGCTGATCAGCACGACCTTCCTTGGCCCTGGTTAGGATTTGGCTGAACTGGTTAATGCAGCTGCAGTTGAGAGATGGATCAAAAAAACCAACATAAACCTTGTACCTTTTCCTTACGTGTTAGTCTGACCCTGTTCACAAAAGCATTAGATCTCCATGTCTGTTGTCATGCATTGTGTTCTGTGGGACTAGAGTCTGCGGTAAATGTGAATAACTGTGCACAAAGGCATGACTCAAAGAAGCATTGGACAAGAGAGGGGCTGGCCTCTTCTCATAAACACAAGTTCTCAAATTCTTATGCTTTCATCCTTCATGTAATCCATAATTCATTGAAATAATAATCCAGGGAAAGACAATTGAATCAAAAGCAAAAATGTCTTTGGTTTGTTTTTTTTCTGTTTTGTTTTTTTTTCTGGGTGGAGGAGAGATGAAATGAATAAAACAACTTTTATTTTCCTTATCCACCAGAAAGAACCTCCAAACCAATGGGGTTTCTATTTTGAGCAAGAACTACCCACACTTGTTTATTAATTGTTTGCAATGCTTCTGGAAAGGGTGGGCAAATTCTTTCTGCTTTTATTGCCCAAACCCATGAGGGATGAGAGGAGCACAGAGAAGTGCACACAAGTTGTTGTGATTGGCAGTTTGTATGTCATAATAAATGCACCAAAGAAATGCAGAAGCATTGAAAAATGGTACGATGGCGACAAGCAGAGCTGGACTCCAGTGTGCTTGGTTTCAAAACAGGCTGGAGTTTTTAGCTATGCTTGCCTGTGAGAGCAGGGTATGCCAAAGCTCTGCCATTATCAGAACTGTGCCCATGTGACTCTCATCTCAAGAGTCTTGAGGCAAACCCGCTTTAAAGATCACACTTTCCTTCTGTGCAAAACACTAGTGCACTGAAGGAAGACTGAAGTTTTTCCCTGTAAAACTGCTAGACAAGAAAAAAGTTCCCCGCAGTGTGCTGCAAGTTGTATACTATACTCATTAGTGACTTCGTCCTGTGAGTTGCCTTCTCTGGCCCACATCCAGGAAAGCACAAAGTGTACATTTAATTTTCAGCATGTGTGTAGAGTCATTAACTGCAAGCACATACTTATATGCTTTCCTCATTGCTGCTTTTGGTTCTGCTATTTAATATAAAACCCAGCGGTGGCTTTTAGGGGTTGAGAATGTTTTCAAGGGGACCTGAAAGTAAGTGCTGAAAGCTTCCCACTGCCTCTAAGAATAGCAAGACAATAAGAATTTCCTGATTGACACCATATCCCTACCTGAATACTGCACTTTGAATGAGCTCTGCCAGGAAAACTTCAATCTGTTTGCATGCATATTGATTTGTGCTGCTAAACTGGGGAGAAGGGAAAAACAAACATATTTTCAGCAAACGATATATACTGTTCTCACTTCAGCCAGACTATGTAGCTATCCTGCAGCTGTTTACTTTTCCTTAAGTAAAGAGGCTACCTTTTGTTAAAGTTATAGCAGTGTTATGCAGTCTAGTTCAGCTTCTACCCTGACACGCACATGGCTGCCTCTGGGCATGCATCTGCCTCATCCCCATTTGGTAGGGATCTGTCAGGAAGGAAAAGCCTTCCAGAGGCTGAATTGCTTATTTTGAGAGTCTCCTCTGCAACAGTCTCAGTGAGGAGCTCTGCAGCCATTACTGTGCCCATGTCTCTGCCTACAAGTTACCCTACGGTGAGTCATGCAAGGAGACGTGCAGAGTGAGCTCCTTGATTCAGTGAAGTGGCATAACACAATCTCAATTAAACTTTGTGTCATTTTTAGCTTTTCTTTCATGTCATTAAGAAATGGCAGGTTTCTTCTTTGCATGCCTCCTTCTCAAGCTGATTATGCCTACCACTTCTGTGAAAGAACCAGCAGAGACAGTTTAGCACTGTGGCCATACACCAACACCGTAGCATAGGCAAAAGTTAAAATTAGGCAGGGGTGGGGTGATGGGCTTCTGACCAAGGCATTTGACAGTGTTACCGTGTCTTAGGGTCCCTGACAGGCACTCGCTCACTAAAGGCTCATATACATGGACAGGTTCTGCCTCTTTTATCTGTTGTGAGCATTTGTTGGGTAATACAGGTGGAGGCTGCCCAAATCCCAGAAGCTTTTGTTCTCAGGAGCCACCATGTAGCAGTTTCTGGGCATGGGAAAGGCTTTAGCTCCTGGGCAGGCGCGCTGAGGGACTGACCTCCCTGGAAAACTTGCTCTGTGCTACTATAGTCACCATCAGTCCTGTCCAGGCATTGTAAAGGAAGGTTAAGTGTAAATTAAATCATGTTTCCTTTCCCTACAAGTAAATCTAGATTTGCCCTGGGAATTTGGAGAAAATGTCAATGTAGGGTTGAACTTACCAAATTTTGGTTTATCCACTACATAAAGTGTCCCAAAATTGTAGAAGAAGAGATATGTGACCATAAAGAGATAGGCAACCTGCTGAAATTGAGTGAGTTCAGGGGAGGGCCACAATGATGATCAGAGGGTTGGAGCACCTCTCCTATGAGGACAGGCTGAGAGAGCTGGGGCTGTTCAGCCTGGAGAAGAGAAGGTTCTGGGGAGACCTTATAGCATCCTTCCAGTATCTGAAGGGAGCCTACACGAGAGCAGGAGAGGGACTCTTTGTCAGGAAGTGTAGTGATAGGACAAGGGGTAACGGTTTTAAATTGGAAGTGGGAAGATTTAGATTAGGTTTTAAGAAGATATTTTTTACTGTGAGGGTGGTGAGGCACTGGAACAGGTTGCCCAGGGAAGTTGTGGATGCCCCATCCCTGTGAGGGTTCAGGGCCGGGCTGGATGGGGCTTTGAGCAACCTGGTCTAGTTGTTGCTGTCCCTGCCCATGGAAGGGGGGTTGGAACTCAGTGATCTTAAAAGATCCCTTCTGAACCAAACCTTCTGTGATTTTATGATTCTCTGATAAAGTTCAAGCTCAGACACTGAAGTTCCATATGTGATTAAAACTTTTTTCATTTTTTTAACCAACATAATTTGTCTCACACAGGGCATGTACACACTTCAAAGCAATCTCATTTGTACTTTTCTGTAATAAAAAAAAACATTGTACACGATTGAGAAAAAAAAATGG
>VZRU01011437.1:97521-108452 GCA_013398155.1 Pedionomus torquatus
GTATGTGCCTGGTATCTTTTGAAAGAGAAAAGATCTTTTCTTATCTTTTCTTTGGAGAAAAAAAAAAAAAGCATGCTTCAGGCACTGAGACTTATTAAAATGTGAGCCCTCCTTGAAGAGGCCAGCTTTACTAATGAATGGACTGAAAACCAGAGACTGTCCCTTTTGGCATATGTGTATCAGATGAAAGCCAGTACTTTTTTATTATCTCACTATTCCCAGAAATGATGTTAAGCTGAAACACAGTTCCAGTTAACATAAGCATCAAGTATATACTGAGACCTCTTAATGCTAGAACAATAAGCCAGCTTTATTACAGTGATTATTGATAATATGAGGGTTGTGCTGGTATTTAGTCATAACTACATAAAATTATTGTTTTTCTGCTGCAATCATTGGCTGTGCAGTTACAAGGGACCAATAATAAGTTTGTAAGTAATTAGTGACAAAGATTTCTTTTGTTGTATATATGGAGTAAAAGCCTCAGGCTAATTTTACCAGCGTGTTCAATATGATATCACTTCCTGAAAATACATGGAAGTTTAAAAAAAAGTATATACACAAAGCAGAGGCTGTCCAAGTCCTACAGAAAGAAATGATCTCAAGAAATACACTGAGTTTCTACCTCAAAATCATGATTTAAAATTTACATCATTGCAAGAATTCAAGCAAAAATGCAGTTTCTGTCTTGATGCAAGTCTGTAGAGTATTTTGCAGTGAGTAACCTGCTTAGAGGGCCATAATTCAGTGGCAATATTTTCTGAGTCACTCTATTGATTTGGTGAGACTTGTTTTCTCATTTCTCCACACTGTCACTTTACATAGACTGGAGCCAACTGTGCTCAATCCCCGCCCTAAATTACCAGTAGGCAATACTAAGTCAATTCAGCTGATTTTATAGTCTATTCTATTGAGTTTACAGGCTTCACTCTGAATTTACTCCAGCACATCCAGATGCAGGATTTGGCCAGTTTTCTGTTTGTAAGAAAATGTAATTAAACATGAGAGATGTGTTTATCCTAGAAAATATTACTGTAAGAAAGATAGCAAAGATAGTTATACCATTCCTTAAAATCCACAAGCCTTTGTACCATGTCCTAAATTCTGTTCTGACTATTTTTTGGCTTGTCCAGATACACCACAAATTTTCTAAAGGATTTCTGAACCCCAGAAGAGTTTAGACTTGTGATTGAACTGAAAATGTTTTTGGTTTTGTTTTTGTTTTTTTCTTGTTGTTGTTGTTTTGGTTTGGTTTTGGTTTTGTTTTTTTTCTGGCAGAAGTCTCTCATGTGTCTAGTCTTTAGCCAACAAGCTTATACTCTCCTTAGGATTCTGGATGGAAATGCCACTAAATTGCTCTTTGCATGGGAAAGTGATTTTGTTCTTGCATCTTTATCTGGAGTAATCAAATTTCCTGTTCACCCTTAATAGGACTAAGTGACCTATTCAGCAGAATGAAAGAATCTGAAATGCTCTGAAGAAGGCTAAAGAGTCTAACAAAATTCAGATGAGATTTCCCTTGAATTCCTGTATAAGCGTATGAACATTCATGAGTACTGCTGACTAAAATAAATTGGACCAAAGGTGTGAAATATCCCACATTTTAAGTGCTTAACTCATTTAGTTATTTAACTCATCATTAGTTATGAGACTTTATGTTTTCCTCAATGGGTCATAAAAATATGATTTTGGAGTCTTTGCAAGTGATATAAAATGTGCCTGAATGCTTTGTGCTGCATCGCCAGGTCACAAGGAGTCATAAAGTGAAATGTCACTGTGTCATTTTTGGATCATTTGGCCATTTTTCTAAGTACGGTTACAAACTGAAGCCATTTTTGTGACATTTTGTGATCAGAATGACCCTAATGTTTACTCTCAGGAGGTCTTGTTACATTTATCTTTATTTAACTTTGAATTGAAACACTAAAGTGATAATATTACCCTTCCCAGCATGCACTACAGATCTATAAGACTACTAGGAGTCTGTAGACTGGTATCAGGATACTCAACTTATCCATGTACCTTTCACTAGAATGTCTTTCAGCAATATACCATGCCCATTTTCAGTTTCTTTTACATCTCTCAATATTCCATGGAGCAATGTAACATAGCAAAGCGGTGCTTCTCAAGCTGGGTAGTTTGTTGCCCACATTGTCTGAGCTATAATTCCTTCTTTCGGCGAGAGAAGAAAATGTAGCAAAATATGATAAGATAAATACAGATGACCATACAGATAAGAATGCCCCACTTTTATGTGCCACTCTGAACACTCACTATGGTAATCGCACAGGTCTACAGCAAATGCTGGAAGAAGTTTTATGGAAAGTGATGTTAGGAATTAATTACCAGCATGAGTGGAAGTATATTAAATCATGCTTAACATAAAGACAGCCACTATGCTTGTAAAGAAGTGGTGAAACATACTCTGAGTAAAGGAACCATTCTGGCAAAAGCATGAATTTGCTGGCATAAGCGTTTATATCCCAAAAGGATTTGACCAGCAAAGTGCTGCCAGTCAGAGCTTGCACCCAGACATCACACCTCCCCAAACCCAGACTGACACAAACAATTTGGTCCATCTGTGATGATGAGTATCACAGAAGGAAATTTTTCACACTCTTTTACAGACCCTGGTGATTGCTGAGTAGCACAGAATTTGCAAATGTCAAATGGTCACAAATACACCAGATACATAATTATATTCATAACTCTGGGCTTTTTTTTTTATTTCTTTAAGCCCCTGAAGATCTGAACTTTAAAACAGGAATAAATGAAATAGTCATACAATTTAATCACTGTTTTCATGGATACATTGGAAGATGTTCTGCAATGCTAAAATCAGGTCTCTTGTGGGCTGAGATAAATAATTACCCTCTATTAAGAGGGTATGCTATTAAGAGTGATGCACGCTGATAGCCAGGTCACATAGCCCATCCAGCCTTGTCAGTTTGCTTTCACCCATTGGGAAAGTGCTGCAGAAAGAAATGTGAAATAGTATTAGAAGCAAGGTCTCACTTGAGATCTTTCCAATAAACACCAGTTTGAAAACTTCTGGTGACTTTTATGAAGCAGCAGTTCAATATCAGCAGATTTATCAGCAGCAAAGCCTTCAGCTGCAAAACATCCTGGAGAGCATTTGACTGAGTAACAGCTCACGGAGCACAGCTCCTGCTGTGCCTACCAAAGGGCTGGCAAGGGGAGGATGCTGCAGCTGGCACAGCCAGCAGGGCACAGGGCTGGAGTGCCTGCACTGGCCACAAACTGGAGTGTGCAACCACTGTTTTTCATTATAATTGCTGCAGCAATGCTGGCCTCCAGCATTCCAATGGAGATTCTGGCCTATATTAGTATATAGGCCTGAATTAAGCACACATGCACATACAGAAAAAGAAATTTAAATACCTCAGAGGGCCAGAGTGAAACCGGCACAAGCCATAGTGGGCGTTAGGGCCAGTATGCCGTGTTGTCTACATGTGCTGCTGGGGAAGAAACAGGATTAACATCAACAGCAGAGAGCTAGGTTAGTGGCGTGGTGGCCAGCCAACTCAAGGGATCCAGAGAGCTTACTTGTCAAGCTCCTCCAGCCCACTGGAAACTTTTTAGGCTTCCTGACCAATTTCTTAGAAAGAAACAAGAGTTAAATATTATGAACTATATTTTAAGGAGCTTTCACAAATAAATAGAAAGAGTACTAATTAGGAAGGTTATTGGTACTGTATCAAGTAATACAGTGGTTCCTTCAAATTTTTCAACCCTACTAGACAAAATACCTTACTGGAACAACAGGAATCAAGGGCTTAGTGTTTGCCATCAGCTAGTGTTCTATTGAGTTTCTATGGTAAACTTGCTTTGGCTTCCAACTTTCTGAAGTCTATAAAAAAAGCAGAGCCCCTCAAACGTCATGCATCTCAGTGGGAGGATTTATGATCAAGTTAGATGTTTCTCTAGTGGTTTTGAAAGTCATTAGAGAAAACATTTCTGCAATATGATTTTATTTTTTTTTAATATTTTGTCAATGTGGAGAAAAAAAAGAGAAAGAAAATTTAAATTAACACATCCCTCTGGCTGAAATACAGCAGTGAATGACAGTGTTCACTTAACTAATCTTAAATATCAAACCTTATTAATCTGTGATTGTTTTATTTAAGTATACTAAGGAACAAAAGGCTAGAAACCATTGTACCCATGATGAGTAATAATACCAGATCTGTAGGTTTTTTCCTCAGGAAAATACCTATTCTTTTTCTTATGAAGATAAAATATAGAATATAAATAGCTAGGAAGATGTCATTATGGAAAAAAAGACTGCTAAAACTGTGCTAGATCCTGCTTTGTCTACCCAGGTGAATTGGGTTTACAGGTAACTTGACAGGAGCATATAATCAGAGCAACAGGAGGCAGTAACTATAATACACAATCTCCTTTGGAGGTGATTTGTAGGCAGGTTGGTTTTGGGCTTGCTGGAGCACCTTGCTCCTGGGGACCTTGTGGAGGGAAGGCGGCAGTTAGAGGGATTGATCTGTGACAGCTGAACCTTACAGGGTACTTCTGGAGTCAGGATTGTGGGGTAGTGCAGGTCAGGAGGCTGCTGCCTGGATCTTGCTTATCCTCCTCCAGCTTTTTGTCACTTTCAACTCACAGTTTCTTTCCCTCTCTCTGTGAGGCAGTAGGCTGAGCATGCCCTGGCGCAGCTTCCTGCTGACTGATGGAGGCTTGAGACAAAACCTGAGTGATAAGAGGGATTTGGGGCACCTATGCAGCGAAGTGAGTGAAGCATCTCATTTGAAAGTTTTCATTAAGGCAAGTCGCTGGAACACAGCTCTGAATCTCCTCAGAAAGAGGGATCCTCTTGAAGTGTGTTTTATCCTTCATCACCTGATGACTGCTCAGGAAGACCACGGGTAATGCAGGTGTGTGAAGCGATGCACTTGCATGTGCTGCTAGCAAGTAGGGAGTATGAAAGTATATTCACATTAGAGAAACCACAAGAGGAAGTCCAAATGCAGTAATAGTGCTGAGGGCATGCAAAGAGATCACCCTCACTTCCAGCTTCAGAAGCTATTGACTTTATAAATGAAGGGGGAGCCTGAAAACTTCATCTCATGTGTTGCCTGCGGCATCTGGAAAGACAATTTCCACATCAAGCCTGTAGGAAAATTTTCTGTATTGACTACACTGTCCTTCCCTACCTAGCCCATGGGTAAGTCTAAACAAAGGCATAAAACACCTTCTGAGGGGAGAAAAAGTAAAAATCCTTCTTCAGATGAGCTGCCGTCACTAGTGTTACTAAACGGGACATGTGTTTACCTCTTAGGTTTAGCAAAACACATGTCTTGATTTGTCTCAATAGCACCTAGTGTTAGTGAATTATCATGAAAAATTATCAGTTAAAATTATCGTGAAAAAGACCCAAAACTTGTGCAGGACAAGTGCCCTAACCGGAAATGAAAGAAAATTGTTAAGTGATTGTACTGCAGTACGCATTCAAAATTCTTTCAAGCTTCTGATGGTATTAAAGGACCTATTTATTGCAACCACAAGTGAATGCCACGAATTCCTAAGGAGAAATGTGGAAACCTTATCAGCTTTTCTCTCTTTAAATTACATTGTGGGGAGGGGGGCGGAGAAGGAATCATCAAGGGAGCAATGTGAAAGAATAGACTCTGAGCCAGTGTGATATTTTGACTCTTTCACATAACATCTGGGCTCCAGATATCCACTGGTACATGTGAATCACTACAGATGCAATTGCAGAACATAGCAAGCATGCATTTCTTCATCTGGGCAATCTTGGCTAGAGGATCTAGCAGATCCCAAAGCTGTCATGATTTACTGAAAATTCATTTTCAGTGACAACTAGTTTCATTTTAAACCAGTAGGATTTTTCTTTAAAGTTTTTTTTTGGTATATCCATTGATCCAGTGGAATTTACATTTCTGCAGGTATTTGTACACTCAGCTTAAATCAATATTTTTTCCTTCCTGTGAGAAAATGTGGCCCACGTGTGTCATTCTAGAAATAACAAAAAGAGGAACTGTCATCAATTTGTCCCTAAATTAATGTTTTCTCACAGAGATCCTTACCTTCCTGTGATAGTTAAGAGAATATGAGTGAAAAGTTAATGGTACCAACTAAAGTATTTAAAGAAAAATCATATTTTTTGGTCATTTTACAGGAAAAAATATATTAAAAGACAAAGGAGCGAATAAAAGTCAATGACAAACATAACTGGTTGGACAATTTGAGGCTGGCTTCTCTGAACATCAGGTTTATGATATTTCCTATTTGTTGAGAGACAGATCATTCTTTTATATTTCCCATTTGTTGAGAGGCAGATCATTCTTGTCTAAGTCAGTAAAAAGTAATAATCATTTTTAAAACCCCTTCAATTCCCTAAAAAACAGCATGAGTGAATACCTGAGAAATTTAGCTGCAAAAGGCCAGTAGATCCTCATTTTGGTAAGAGTGTTTGCTTCTCTTCATTCTCTTTACACCATCACTCAAGATTTGGAGATGTGCATACCTGTGTTTGCCCCATGAGCCCAGGCTTGGTACCTAGAGGTCTGATATTAAGGCCTGAATGCATTTCATCAGGTAGTCTGCGTTGGATGGTTTCCATTTGTGTGTGGTTTGCTCAAGCCACAGAGAAGCCCCCATACTGCTCACTTGAAATGCCAGGCTACCATTAGGCTTTAATGCATTAGGCATCTCCCTGAGCATCTGGAGAAACAGGCTTTGCACTCATCATTCAGGACCATGTGTTTCTTTGCCCACTTATTCAAACTGGTGTCAGCCTACTGCCATCTGGCCTGCAGTGAATAACAGGAACCAACGAAATAAAGCAAAACCAACTGTGGCTACAACACTAGCAAGCACAGCTCCTCGTGTTTCATGAAAAGTTGAAAACTTCCTATATATTTCTCCAGGTTAGTGTCCATCATCTGAGGTGAAGTGACAAAACAGATGTTTAAACGTGCTGATTAACCATTAATGGACACATTCCCTGAAGGAAATGAAAAGTTGTCTGTTCATCTACAAAGTAAAGCATTTTAATGTACTATGTTTCAAAGTCTAATAGGTAACTAACGACAGCTAAGGCATCACGGGGACAACTGATCCACGCTTCACTGTAACATTTATTTTACAGTAATTTTAGGTTTACTTGAGAGCCACCTACCTGTTGCAGCATCCATAACAAGTCCGAAGAAAAGGGGCTTCTTAGGTCACTGCGCTATATGTCTTGGATACTTCATACTATGTCTGTAGGATTGCAAATGAACTGGAAGGCTTGGGAATACAATTGGATGCCCTGAACATGTTTTAGGAAAACCAGCATGTTTTAACTGTGGTATAGTTAATTTGTCAAAGTTATGTTTTTCTGACGTCTAATGTGGAAAAAAGAAATCCACTACAGATCTATGCTCGAATGCAGCCACTTAGAAACATATCCATCCTTGTTGCATACTGCTACTATTAATTTTACATTAAATCCCCACAATTACCAGGTACCCGTAAACCACAGTAGAGCTGCTGGCAGAAGTACAGGTCTTGTTGCAACTATAAAAGCAGCCTAGACACATTCAAGGAGAAAATTGCAGTGTCTAACCTTTCAAACATTGAGTGCAATACACCCCATAGAGAGACCTGTGCAAACACTTGTAGTACTAGAATTACACAGAGCCCAGAGGTGAAAGAGGTTTAATCTGCTCAGGTCTATGACAGACCTTCTGCATTTGCATTTGCAGGTTGAAAAAAAAAAAAAAAAAAAAAGGGTCACTAAAAANNAAAGAGGGTCATCTAAGCATTTAAAATGAATCAATCAATTTTGCAATTCCTCTATCATTGGTATCTGATGAGTAGTTTGGACCTGCTACTTGCAATATATTCTGCAAGGTACTATGGGTTTTGACCTGGGAATGAATATTGCATGCACAACACTGGACAAAAACCCTCTTGGTTATCTCATGTACTGACTGAACATCCGGAAGCCTTATAAATGTTGCAATCTTGTCCTTCCTTTCAGTAAGGGAGATTAGATGTGTGCACAAAGAGCAAACCAATACAAAGAGAGGACTGAACTATTTCCCAGGGCTGAGAGTGCGTATTTTTCCTATCACCTCTTTTGGGGGGTGATGATCTGGAGCCAGCTATCTCTGCTACAGCTGGTACAAGTAATTTTGAAACCCCCTCTGAGTGCAGCATAAAAAAGGGATGTGTCTTCTTAGCTGGAAGGGTCTTCAGAGAAGGTAGTGGAAGCAACTACAAATAGCATGCCTTCCCTCAGCCTCTCAATCAGCTTCCACAGCCTCCTTCCTCTCACCACTCTTTCAGGTCTCTTGGGCCACTGTCCAGTGCATATCTGTCTGCTGCTTAACAAACTCAAGCTGTGGTTTTCAGGCTGATAAATAATTATGCTAATTAACAGGTTGGAGGAAAATGTGATGTTATTTCTGTGGAATGTTCTGAGAGGCTGGAAACACTTAACTGCAAAAACGACATGTGGTGAAATAACCAATAATTTGCTTAAGAAACCCACATCTGGTATGCCTGCTAGAAACAGGGGTTAATAGTCTGTCAGGGGCAGGCAGTGGCAGCGAGTAGCCCTAGGATAAACAAGAAAGCCTTAACGGCAGGAAATGGGCTTGTTCTTCTAGCGTAAGCATTTACATTGGCTGCTAACCAGCAAGACATGTAAAAGGAGTTGTTTAGTTTACACTTGGAAAAAAAATAGAGAGAGATGGAAATAAACAGTCTTTTGCATTTTGTGTATCTGTGAAAAAGAATAAAAGCTAAGTGTAGCTAAAAATGGTAATATCTATGCTCCACGCTCCTGGGAGGAGCCATAGACTCAGCACAGGATTCCAGTCATAAAGAAAGGAGAAGGATTACTTAATTTATTTTTGTATTATTGAAATAACTGTCAGATGATTACATGCCTGACTTTAAGTGACTACTCATGCAGAAAAGCTGGGGGGCGGGCAGATGAAGGAAGAAGGAGGGGGGGAAGTGCAGAAGAAAATACAAATGGGGAAACTTGGTTAGTTGGTTCAGGTTGACATCCTGATTTTTTTTTTTTTTTTAGAAATATTGACTCTGATTTTCATTTTGAGGATGGAAAATCCAAATGCCACTTGTGATAAGAAGGAAGATGTTCCTCACTGACACCATGGTAGTCAGGAAAGGATCTGAACCCACCCTTGCATTGGTGTGGCATTGTTGCAGCACTTAGAAGCACAAAAGAGAAAGCCACATTTTAAGATGGGATGAAATGTAAATAATGTACTCATTTGACGAGATTCAGATGAAGTGCTCTGTGTGTGGCAAGCTGAATCTGTATTTATAGCAGTTAAAGAAACACACAAGATGCTCTGGATACACTAAAGACTGTGAATAATACATTGTTGGTTCCTGATTTTGTTTTAAATAAACAGGCAACGTCTCAGGTGATGCCTTTTTGCTGAAGTGGTGCTGCCCTTGCAAAGATTGCTGCTACTTCTGAGTTGTATTTTTCACACAAGAAAACATGACACCTCAGCAGGGGTTGGCAGCTTTCTGTTGCATGCTGGACTACTTGACATGTCAAGCTGAATTTTCTTCCATAGTCAGTCTCAAAGATTTATATTATCCCTTGTCAAAATAAAGAGTTGTAGTCTCTTTCCAGACCAGAGAAATATGGTAAGTACACATTATCACCATAACATCTAAGTTGCTCTCTCTTTCACTGCATTAGTGCATATTACAGCCTTGCAAATGATAGGCTTTCACAGCCTCATATTTCAGTGTCATGTCTTGCTTTATAATGACATCATGTTTCTTCTGGTGATCCTTGCACACAGCACCAACATGACCCTGCCGCTTTGCAGCCTTTGTCATGGCAGCGAGATGTCCTGGCCACATATTGATACCTGAGGTGGGAAGCAACAGCCAAATAGCTCAAGTCTCATTATCAGCAAAACCAACCAGCAGTGCTCAGCTCATGTGGATGCAGGTGGCACTACCCCTCCTACAACATGTGATGTGTTCCAGTCTGAGTCTGCGACCTCCATTATGAAATTTGAATCAATTCTGGTGTTTTTTGATGCTTTTTGTGGGCATCCTAGGTACTCCACTGCAGAATTTACAGATCTGACTTCTATCAATGCTTCTCTATGAAACAGCCAGTCAGAGGAGGTTACTTCTAGAAAACAAGAAATGCCAAGGAGAAGCTATATCAGACAGTGAGTTTTTCCACACGCTGTGCCTACAATAAGCTGTGATCACACAGCCCTTGGCATGAAAAACTGACCTGCAGATTCACACTTGGGTTGTGTTTTAGATCATTATGTAAATAGTATATGGTTAGCATAACTGCAGCATTCCAGGAACAGAACCAGAAATGGAAACCATAAAATATACACCTAATATTTGTTCCTTTGTGTTTTAGTTCAGTCATGCAGCTATAAGTGAGACAGCCTATTTTTTTGAGACAAGTCTAGGACTCATTTTTTAATATATAAATGCAAGAACTCCAATAAAAACAGAAGTCCTAACATTCAGAATTTCTGTTCGCCAAAGACTGACTTTCTGGATCTAAATTGCTAGCAGCAACATGAAAGAACAGGTGGCAAAAATAAGATAAGTTTTAGGAATGGCTATTAGATCCTAACTGAATTCTTGGAACTTTGGTAAGCTTTTCCTTATTTTGAATCTTGCTTAAGTTGTAGACACCTTTTTGCATATTCCCAGTCCAAGCACATCCATCATCCTTTTGCTTGTAAGAAAAATTCTGTGTGATGAAGATGGCAAGAAAAATATGTAAAATAAACATTAGTATGGCAGCAGAAATCAATCATTAAAAATTGTAAATCCAGTTGAGTATTTTCCAGTGAAGGCATTAGTCAAGGAATACAGCTATTCACCAGAGGGAAAAAAAAAAAACAAAAAAAAAAAAC
>VZRU01011437.1:128531-168290 GCA_013398155.1 Pedionomus torquatus
GAGACCTTTTTTTTGACTTAGAGGGAAGTGGTTGCAAAAAAAAAAAAAAAAAAAAAAAGGAAGATTAAGGAGGCTAAACTGGAGGGAAAATTTTCAATCTATGAAGAGGCAAAATATTTGAATGCTCCTGCAATATTTTGTTTCAGAAAGAGCAGATGATAAGGAATTCAGTTCCTCCGATAAATTTCTTTTACTCTTTGTGACTCAAAAGTCTCTTCATTCAGAGGACAAAAAGAAGAAATAAAGAAATCTGTGTGATAGGGGAAACAGACTTCATAAAGTCCCATGTCTGAAGAAGCTGAAAACCACATGCTGAATTAATGTAGGGCATAAGTCATTTTTGCATTGATATAATTGTTTGAGGGAAATCCTATATCTCTTCCTACATAAGCCCATACATGCACTCAGTGTTTTCTTCAAGTAGCAGAACCAACAGAAAATCCACCTAAGCACCAGAATTTTACAGTTAAAGGCTGTTCAAAATAACAATCCAAATGAACCATCTCAGAGGGACCTAAACATTTTTTGTTGTCAAGTAATATTTTTTTATGAACATAATGGCTTTTTACATCCACCTTTGTTGAGAAATGTGGGTAATAGGCCCAAAGGAGTGTAAATATATATAAAGCAGTCTGGAGTTTCATGTTAAGAGCTAAAAGGAAATCTAGGGCTACCTCAGCCTGATAACACATGTTAAAACTACAATTACAACATTAAAATGCAATTTTGTGTTACCTGCAGTTTACGTAATAGAGTCAGACTAACTTGGAGTGGAGAGCTTTTAATGGGGAACAACGGGGGAGAGAGGTATTGACACACAGTCAACAACAGAGAGTTCATAAATTAGCATTAGAGAGTAAACCAACACCATGCTACAGAATGAGGGGGCATGCTACAGGTCATGAAGGGGCAGATGAGTTCTTCTTTGGTCAGCTGCAAGAAGCCTCTTGTCTGCAGGCCATTGTCTTCATGGGGAACTTCAACCACCCCAGTAACATTCAAAGAGTAATGCAATGGGGCACAAGCAACCTAGGAGGTTTTTCAGCTTCCTGGCACAGGTGATGAAGGTGCTAATAGATGGACATGCTCTGATGAGCCTCATACTTCTACGAAGCAACTGCTCATTGGGAATGTGAAGGTCATCGGCAGCCTGGGCTGCAGCAACGCTAGGTCTAGGTGAAGTACAGGATTCTGAGACGAGGGAGCTTTTCAAAAAGCCTCAAAAAATGCTAAGTCAGGAGGATATAGCAACATATATAAACACTATATAAAAGAACTAAAGGAGATGGAGCTTAGTGGTGCAGAGTAACAGGAACCACAGGCAGTATGTGCAACCTGAAATGCAGAAAATTAAAACGTAACAACACCATACACTGAACTTCTTTACCATGAGGGTGATTAAACGCTGGCACGGACTTCCCAGAGAAGCTGTAGCATCTCAGTCTTGCAAACAACAAAACCTACCTGGAGGAGGCCCCAAGCAGCTTGCTCTGGCAGACCCTGCCAGCCACATGCAGAAGGAGCTGGACAAGACAACCTCCAGACGTGCCTGTCAGCCTTAGCCATTCTGTAATTCTGAAGCTGAACACTGAAGGAGACTTTTTCCATAGTAAAACAAGATCTGACTTCCTGGAAATCAAAACTTGCCCTAAACTAATCTGACTTAAGTCACTTTAAATATCATTTGTTTAAAAAGCACATTTGTGCAGTTCTGCAGGATAGCAGGCATGCAATCTTTACTCATTACTAACCTCTAATCAATTCCCATAAACCAGCATGGAAAATTGCTTTTTAGCAATGACAGAACTGTAAATATTTGAAACAATAAGGTTATACTCATGGCAGAGTAGTTAGAAATTACTGATGGACAGATCCCCAAATGGCTCTGCTCCCAAACTCTCCCATTTGCACCAGGTTGCACATTTTCCCTTGTGTAAAGTCTACTGGCATAGACTGGGCTGTGGAAAAAAATATATTTTTGGTATGACCAACTCAACATTAATAGAGGTAAGAGTTTCTGAATTCAGCATGAAAACACATTAGATCAAGAAGCGGTGACAAATCCTACTTCTTCTATGTCAGGTGGATTGAGTAATGTCTGGAAAGACTGATTCTAAAACGGGTGTCTGGACATGTCAAAACAGTTTAAATACCCTTTCCAGAGTGTGCAAAAATGAATCTAGCTATTCACTTAATTTTAAATATTCTTCATACCCCAATGAAGCTATTACTTACCATACTGTAAACTTTTCCATTTTTTAATATGAATGCTCCCATCAGCCAAAGCTTATCTAATTTATCAATAACTTGAAAGAACAGGTATGAAGTAAACACTTTTTTACCTGCTTTCTTAATGGGACAGAGATTGTTTTTAAACACTGAAATTAGGACACTTTCTTGATCTGAATTTGTTATAGATTTACAAGAGCACTACTGAGTATTGCACAGGTCAGAATAGTCTGGGCAATAAGTATGGTTTTATTCCTTGGAAGTACCCATAACTGGATGAAAGCTGAGCTACCTTTGATCAAGGGCAGCTTATATTGGAACAAAGGCAGTAAAAATATGTTGAATTTTAGTTCACACCAGTACAAACAACATGGAGAAAACCAATTACAGGCTTCTAGGAGGGTAATTCATTTCCCAGACGTTTGGACATATCAGGTGTTCAGCACCTTCAGAGATCTGACTTTCCCAGAGGCAATGTTGGCATCTGCCTTGATGGCTTCACCATGACTCCAGGAGACCCCTGGTACAGTGAGTTCCGTTGGAGTATGCGTCTTTCAAATGAATCTTTATACTTACTAGAGTGTTAACAACAAAAAATTGAGTTTGATGCCCAGAACATCTGCAGAACCAGCCTAAATAGCTTCAGTTTTTCTGAGCTGTTTGCATAACTATAGTGAAAGAGTAGTTTACGATGCTTCACATGATTTCAAGAAACATGGCAGATTAAAAAAAAAGTCACCTAAGTTTTTAGTTATTCAGTTCTGTCTTGTTGACAGCTTTTGTTTTATTACTTTTCCTAATTTCTTTGTTTTTCTACTCACTGCAAAGGTGTCCTGCCCAAAATAAAAATCACCAACCTCCCTTCCTCCCCCCAAACAACAAAAGAAAATTCCAAGCCATGGGAGTAGTAAGCATTGTAATTTAATTGTATGTGGCAGTGGCAACTCCTCAAACAACTGTGTTTTATGCATCTTAATGCTCTAGAAGTAATCTTCAAGTATGCTCCATGAAATCTTTCACACACATCTCATTCTTTCTTCACCCCTCTTCATTCTCCCATGTGTATTTCTGTAAAGCAATCTTTGAATATATGCAGTGATTATAGGTCCTCCACCTGGATTTTTTTTCATTTTCAAAAAATGTGAAAGACCCAATTTTAACATTCCTTTTAAAGGAACATCAAACCTTCTGATCTGCAGTAATTCTTCTGCCTTCCAAACTCAGTTTCTTTTGCATTTTTGACATATGAAGCAAAGTTAAAACATAATATTTTTGTTGCTATCATGTTTCAATCAACAAGATGTTTACCGTATTGTCAGTTTCTCAAATAGAAAAAAAAAAAAAAAAACACCTCAAAGCCAAATCTGTATGGTTTAAAGACTGCTACTGAGCCAAGACTCACTTTTTTCTAACATGTTTTTACTGATTTAAGCTGTATTCCAGAAGAACACTTAAATATTTGCCTGTATGCTTTGAATATTTTAACCCAGAAAAAAATGTGAGCATTCTCCCCCTCTACTCCACACTGGTGAGGCTACACTGGAATACTGCATCCAGTTCTGGGCTCCCCAGTTCAAGAGAGACGGGGAACTACCAGAGAGAGTCCAGCACAGGGCAACAAAGATGATTAAGGGATTGGAGCACTTCCCTTATGAGGAAAGGCTGAGAGATCTGGGAATCTTTAGCCTGGAGAAGAGAAGGCTGAGGGGGGACCTTATTAATGCTTACAAGTATCTGACAGGTGGGCTGAAGGAGGATGGAGCTGGACTCTTCAGCAGTTCCCAGTGACAGGACGAGGGAAAACAGGCACAAGCTGGAACACAGGAAGTTCTATTCAAATATGAGAAAAAACTCCTTTACAGTGAGGGTGACAGAGCCCTGGAACAGGCAGCCCAGGGAGGTTGTGGAGTCCCCTTCTCTGGAGACCTTCAAGACCCTCCTGGATGCAGTCCTGAGTAATGTGCCATAGGCAATCCTGATTTAGCAGGGAATTTGGACTAGATGATCTCTAGAGGTCCCTTCCTACTCTGACAATTCTGTGATTCTATAATTTTCCCCTCCTGAATCTTTTCTTTTTTTCTTTTCTAGTTTTAAGGTTCAGAGTTTTCATCCTGTAGTGGTGACAAAAAGCAGGGCATTATAAAAAGTACACGGAACACTGGTGTATAGGAAGAAATTATGTAAAGAGCTTCTGTTCTTTATCTTCCCTCACAAGAAGGTTTATATGAAATTGAATTATTGGAACAGTACTGAAAAAAAAAATTCACACAAGATGGGATTAAACCATGGGATTTGTTCCCACAGACAGACCCTAAACTATGAAATGTAAAAACTTTCAGAAAAGGCTAGATGCTTATATAAACTTTGAAAACATCAAGGACAAGCATTCTGGAAGAGGTATTAAAACATAGTCTCCAGAGCTTATGCAAAACTATAGCTATCAGTAACCAAGATGATCCCTTGTCTGCAAGTTTCTTACACTTTCATCTGAAGCATCTGGCACTGAAAACTCTCAGATGTGGGATGCTAGACCAGAAGGATGATAGACATAATCCAGTATAACAATCTCCACATTCCAGTTTCACTGTACAGAGGTTACTAGGGCTTTTTCTCCTCCATACAGAACCTAAACTTTTCCCTGACAACCTTCTGCACTCCTCTGGAACACAACAAATACAACACAAAGCAGATTTGTACAAGCATAATGTTATAAACCACAACGGTGCAATACTATCAGTAAAATCAATTTGTATAAAACTTTATACCCTTTTCTTCTTTAAAAGATATTTTCTTTATGAAGAGCAGTTGTGAGAAGCAAGAGTTAATTAATCACTCAGCATGTTTTTGTTTATCTCACTAGAGCCATCACAAACTCAAAGGATCAGTAGGAAACACCAGAGATGCCTGGTCCCTGACCCCCTGAATGGTAAGAATAACCAAATTGGACATTATTCCCAACACGTGCTCTTTGTCTAAGCTCTTTTTAAAGGGAAACACCAGCCCATGATTTCACCCTCGCACACCAGCTGTCTTTGTGACTGTTCCATTGCTTCACAGCCCTTGCCATCCACCTGAGTTACAGGAAACCAGGGTCTGGGGCGGAGCAACAGTGGATTTATCTGAGGCTGCAATGCTTTCTGACAGCCTAATAAAGATTTCCTTGACTATTTTAACCATGCCAATATTTCATAATCCCTTAATAGAAATGTTTAAAAAAACCCTAAATACTCAATTTTCTAAAACACATCTGGTATGATCCTAAAATTTAAATACACACTTGGTGAACTTAATTGAAAGCCTTCCCTTTTCCAGTGACGCGCACTTTCTGTCTGCAGTAAAAGAAAAGGTGGAAGTCCCTCACAATACAGTATTTTTGACAGGCCTCCAGATCTGGCTTTTCCTGTCCTCATTACTATTACACACATCAGGATGCAGATCAGCTATAAAGCATTCCTGAGTACAATTGCTGCGACCAGCAGCTGCTTTTTAAATAGAAAATTAAGGTTATTCCAGACTTTCCCTCAGACATACAGTAATGAGTTGCTTAGCACTGCGTGGCAGGGAGGCACACGGTTATGTGAGATGCCTGGGAGAGCAAGAAAGCATGCCGCAATGCCGGGAATTTAAAAAATGCCTCAGAGATAAGGTGGAGTAATGCACACATATAGAAACAGGCACTTGTCAAGTATATGTTACTGCTTTTTACCAGGGGTGAGATAGCTCTCCACAGCACAGTGGGGACAGGATCTGCACCACATGAATGCTGGGGGCTGACAGGGAACCTTCTGCTCTCAGGTTTATTCAGCTTCTGTTAAGTTGAACATTTGGTGTCTTCTACACCAGTGCTTTAAGTAGGGCCAGAAGAGAACTCCCACTTTTACACTCCTTGATTCAGCACAGCAAGAGCAGCCCCAGCCCCAGTGCACCAGCTGGCTTCTTCCAGGGTAAAACTAGACCAGCAGATGCATCCCATGAGGTCATCTAAATCACACCAGCAACTCTAGACCTTGTCTGAAGAAAAATTACCCAAGCACATAATCAGCGGGCCTCTGCACCACCAGTATCACTCTGCTGGTCTGCTCTTCACTCTTCCCTTGTTGCACTACTTGCACTTGCTGGAAGCTTGTCACCTTGCAAGAGTCCAGCTAGTAGATTTTAGAGCCCTGATAATGTAAATTTGCAGTGGATTTTTGCAAGCAAAAGCCTAGTCTTCACACACCACTATCCACACTGATTGCTACAACTTTGGTAGCATCAGCAACCAAGACACAAGAAAGATGAACAATGACAGATTTTTGCTATTTATGAGTGGTCCATACCTGCCCATTGACTAATCTCCAAGGGAGACTTGTGCTGCTTCATAGCCTGCAGCGTGGTGCAGCTTAAAGCCACACCTTGATCCTTGCCTCAAAAAACTGCTCTCTGGCTTTTTCAGATAGTGTGATTGAACCAGATGAATGTGGCAGAGCCTGCTTCACTGTCCTACAGCCATGGACCCCTTCCCCCTTCTGCAGGACAATGCAAAGATTTAGTTTTACTTCTGTTTCTCCCTGGAATCATTTTAGTCGGTCTTGTGCAACAGCATTATAATGTTGCTACAGTTTTCCAACACTGCAGGGAGATGTTTAAATTTTAAAACCATGTGATCATTTACGAAAACAACAGGTCTTTTTATATTTTGCCATAATACCTTTCACATTTTCTTTTACACATACATCCCTTCAAAAACAACTCTGTACCAAGCATAAATCAGCTGTCAGTATCCATTTAAAGATATCCTGCTTGAGAATATCAGGATGTGCATGGTGCAGTATATTTAGACAAAAAACATCCATATCCTTTACACAAGAATCATTTTGACCTCCCTTTTTCCCCCCCCTCTTCCTCTTCCCTTCCAAAATATGGACCATAGGGTGCATATCTCGTTACTCAGTAGAACACAAAGGTAAACTCTGCATTTCCTCTTCGAGCACCTGGAAGCTGGCCAGGCCTACTGGGGCTTCAGCTGAAACCAACTGGGGAAAAGCTGAATGAACCAATTACAACAGGAAATAATAAAAAGAAAGCTCACATGTAGCAGTATTAATTGTAAGGGGGTTGTTTTTAGGAGAAGAAAATGACGAGTTGGACAAAGAGCAGCGAGGCAGCATCGGCAGCTGCCAAGGCCATGGCCAGCAGTCGACAAAGCTCTGTGATGTGAAAGCAGAGCATTGGGAAGGAGGGACTCTGCCTTGGCGTAAGCACAGCACAGTGACAGATAGCATTCCTATTCATTACCAACTCTTAACACTATAATCACCACCAATAAAACCCAATGGCTGGCATGTATACCCTTGACATGTGATAACACATAGAATCATAAAATCATGGAATTCTCTAGGTTGTAAGATCATTGAGTCCAACTATCAACCTAAAACTGCCACAACCACCACTAAATGATGTCCCTAAGCACCACATGTACACTTTCAAATAATACCAGGAATGGTGATTCCATCACTTCCCTGGGAAGCCTGTTCCAGTGCTTGATTACCCTTTTGGGGAAGAAATTTTCCCTACTATCCAATATAAATCTCCCCTAGTGCAACTTCAGGCCATTTCATCTTGTCCTATCACCCGTTATTTGGGAGAAAAGATCAATCTTCTACAACCTCCTTTCAGGTAGTTGTAGAAAGTGATAAGGTCTCTCCTCAGTCTCCTTTTCTCCAGACTAAATAACCCCAGTTCCCTCAGCCTCTCCTCATAAGACTTGTTTTCCAAACCCCTCACCAGCTTTGTTGCCCTTCTCTGAACTCGCTCCGGCACCTCAATGTCTTTTCTGTAGTGAGGGGCTCAAAACTGGACACAGGACTCAAGATGGGGCCTCACCAGTGCCAATAGAGTGGAACACTCACTTCCCAAGTCCTGCTCACCACAATGTTCCTGATACAGTCTGGGACGCCATTGGCCTTCTTTGCCAATGTCTTACCTGGGTACACTGCTGGTTCATGTTCGGGTGGCTGTTGACCAACATCCCAGGTCCTTTTCCACTGGGCAGCTCTCCAGCCATTCTTCCCCAGGCCTGTAGCACTGCAAGAGGTTGTTGTGACCCATGTGCAGGATCTGTTTAATGTTATACCATTGGCCTTGGCCCATCAATCCAACCTGTCCAGATCCCTCTGTGAGTCATCCTACCCTCAAAGAGATCAGCATTCCCTCTCAGCTTTCTGTAGTCTGCAAACTACAGACTGAGGGTGCACTCAATCTCCTTGTCCAGGTCATTGATAAAGATATTAAAGAGAACTGGACCAATATTCAGCCCCAATACTACCTTCAAAGGTCTTCCCAGTGAAGCAGAGACAATGATCAGCAATAACTCTACTGCACATTGATTGCTTTATATCTATCCTTTTCAAATTTGCAGGGAGACAAAGGCATTGAGAGGAGGTCTTTACTCTGCAGGGAATAGTGCCACAAGAGCCTGCACCAGTCCCCATCTTGCTGCAGCTGGTCATGGGGCTGCTGCTTAGTGGGGGATCTGGATGGCAGCAGGTGCATGGCATGCCAAGGAAGTGGGCAGGAAGAGGCTAGCCCAATTCCAGTGGACTCAAGGCACAGAGGACAATAATGGAAAATGGGTAGAGACCTGGCCCAAACCACTGTCAATGACACAGAGCAGTTGGCACATCTTGCTGTGGCAGGATGAGGATGCTGTGCCCTTTCCTCAGCGTTTGGTTTTTTTTTTCCTGTGAAACTGTTCCACCCAAAATGAGAAGAATCTTTACTCTGCTTTAACCTATCTGTGTTTCCATGGCTGCATCTTTTCAACTATAAACACTTCATGCTTTAAAGTTCTAAGGAATGATTTTGTTACACTGACAGCCTTCTTTTAAGGAAACCCCATAAAATACCAATATGTTTAGTTCCGCCCAGCTGTCCTGTTGCTAGTTTGAAATAGCCAGTAATCTCTACTGAAGAGTTGTATTCTTCTCTCCCACAGGGCCTGACATAAAAATGGACTTATCACAAAAATAAATGACAGATTATTTTTTCAGAAAAAAATGTTAGTTATGTACCCTTGCCATCAACACCATTAGTTTTTCATACTCCCCTTACCCTTGCTTTATCCCTGCCTCCCTCCCTCTTTTCAAGAGAGGTTTTTAAAGCAGTAACTGGCAGGATTCCAGGTGTTACGTTACTGCCAAAAATTAATTTAAAGAAACAAAAGCGAGAGGCTGAGAGCTTTAAAAAAAAAAAAATAAATAAATAAAAATTTAAAAAAATGGAGGAGTGGGAAATGCATTCCCTCTGCATCTGGGACCTTAGAACTTGGCAGTACAACTAATGGCATTTTAACCTGAAAATGGATCTCCCTCCTCTGTCTCTCCTGTCCACCAGACATGGCTGATTGCACTGAGCTTTTTCCTCCTTCTAATACAATACGCCACATAAAATTTCACTTCTGCAATTGCAGCTTGCTGGTTTGTAAGGAAGAGGTGCAGTCTATTGTAGAATCTGGTTTACACACTCTTCCTGGGCTTTATGTGCTATTCGTTTATGATAGTAAGATGGTGGCTGATAAACGATATTGAAAACTAGTTTTGAAGAAGATTTTGAAAGAAAGAAACTGGATCTGTTTACAGGAGGGTTGATTCTGCCACTACATAGTGAAGTGGATACTTTCAACAAAAATACTTCTGTTTATTTTTACAGCCTTGTCCTTACATCCACTAAAACCCAATGCCTTTCACAGCAGCTTTCTGGGACAAGTCTAAAACAAACAGGCAGGAGCTAGCCCCAGCTGTAACCTCAGCTGAGCCTGGGAAAGGCCCAGCACGCCAGGGCAGACCCACTCCATGAACCTTGCAGGGTGTCCCTAACATCATTAGCGACAACTCATTAGAGAGATACTCTGTACCGTTGCTGACCTTCTCTGGCTCTTTTCCAGTTCTGCTGCACTCTTTGCAGTACAAAACAACCAGAATGACTGAGACATGAATTTAAGTAAATGGCAAGATGATGCTCTCTATTTTGTCTTCTCTCCTGATAAAAGAAACTATTTTATGTGTTTACTTGATCTCTGTTGAGTATTTGGCTGATATTTTCATTAACTTGTTGAGTACCCATGACCTTAATCTTACGTTAAACTGTCAGATCAAAAATTGATTTAACAGATGAATTTAAGACCCTTTCACCCCCCCATTTATTTCACTTTATTTTTATCTACCTTGAATGCCATCCAGCAGAACCTTCTGCCACTCTTTACAGATGTCTTTCACCTTTGCTGGTCTGAATAATTCAGTTTCATCAGCAAATTTTCTTATGTCACTGCTCTCTGAAGATAAAAGGGTCAACCACAGATCACCAGTTAACCCCCCTTCTGACCTCAGTCTGCTCCAAGAATTGGTGATTTATTCATAGATCCCCTTTCTTACCCTTTATCAAGTATTTATCCACGTAAGGATCTTCTGTCTTAAGTTATGTTCCTTAAAGGGCTTTGGTGAAAAAGTCAGACAAAAGCCTCTGGAAAGCCAACAATAATAGGCCAATAGGGTGACTCTTATCCATGTGCCTCTAAGCCTCTTTCAAGAATGTTATCAGGCTTGACCAGCCAACCTTCCTTTTACAAAGTCCATGTTGACCCTCCCCATCCATCTGTTTTATTGCGTGTGCCCCACTGGCAAATCCTTCTATGGTCTCGAAAGGCCAACAAACCAACAAGTCTTTCAACACACATTTCAGTTCAATAAATTAGAATTTTCCAAATCCAGAGCTGAGAACAAGGGCCAAGGCTGGCTTCCTCATAGGAAAGTCCTCTTGGTTTAACCTCTTTTGTACATCCACATGAGTGTCTAAATTCATCCTACCTCTGCCATGGCCCTCCAGCATCGACAGGAGGTGGGGCTGGCCAAGAGACAAAAGGACAAACCACCTAGCAACTTACAGAACAAACAGCAAAACATTTATATCATGAGTTCCTTGAAAAATGTGTCTTGGAAGCAAAACCAAAACCTAGTTCCCAAATTCTGCATTAGCACTTTTCAGATAAATCTAAGATGTAGCCTAATATTGCATTATTGAAGTAGTATTGCAATAGTTTTATCACCAGTGAAAATTGCAAAGGTTGCATTGCAACGTACTCTTTATAACTTCTTAGCAGTAATTGAATGCAAAACAGGGGACTTGGCTGTCTACTTGATGTTCTTGGAGCACAACCAGACATGTAGATTGTCCACAGATGGCCAGCAAACATCCTCAGAAATCAGCAATGCTTCTATGATCAAGGGTTGCAGATTCACATTCAGGTCTCATTAATATTACTCTTTATCTACATTTAAAACCCCACCTGGAAACCGGAAGGTCCCCATCTTTTTCGCTCCTGGTTGAAAACAAAGAGACAGTCCTTTCCTTGCAGAGCTCAAATATCCACACCATGGAAACACATTTGCTTCATATGTCTGAGAGATATTTTATGTACTGCATTTTCGTATTTCTTCCTGACTTGCCACAATTTTCTCTCCCTATGATGCTATCTCACATCTCTGTTTTCCCTCAGGATCTTAACGATGTTAAACTTTTTAGGTGTTCTTGGTTTTTATCCAGTTTTTTTTTTCCTTATTACTTTTTTTTCCAACTCTCAGGTCCATAATTAAATCCACATTATTAATAAAAGCCACTCAGTCCCTTTTTTTTTCAGCTGAAGCACACAAAACAAGGGTTTAACTCTTCAGTAGCACACTGGGCTTCTTGATGTATCTGCAATTCCACCAGCTTTCCAGCTCTAACAGGACAAACTCAAATTTCTATATAATAGGTCTTCACATAGCAACAAGTAAATATTTTCTGTCAGTGGAAGAACAGTAGATACAGGGAAAATGGGTGAAAGCTGAGCCCTAAATCCACCAACTTGAGGATTTCTTCCCTGAATCTACCTATTACTGAAAAAAGAACCAGAGTGGTTGAATGCCTCCAAAGAGCCAAACTGCTGTAAATAGTAATATTGGCTGAGCTAGAGTTAGACTGAGCTTTTCCAAAGGGTGTACCTGATGTTAAACTTTGATTGATTGAGGTCATTGCATCAATCCTGACCTTTTAGCACTTCTGAAAGCCAGATTATTCCATAAATATAAAAATTCAGATCAGTAATATAATATGTAGATACCAATCTTCCAAACTGGCTATACGGGACACCCATCTTTCACAAATGTTTAAATTTTCTTCCTTTTCCTTCAGTTCTCTATGTCAGTCTTTCTTTCACCTTTGTCTCCATCAGGCCCTTTCCCATGGTGAGCTGTGTCCATGACCCAGGAAGTCTATGCTGTGCTGTGCATCTCAAGGTCCCAGCCTTTCTAACCTTCCCACCTGGGAGCCAGGACATCACTCCCATGAGCGAGTCCTCACAGAGGCACTGCCCCTGGCAGCTCTGCCAAATCCTTTGAGGATCCTGGAGATTAACACTGAAACATTGACTACGACTTCAGATTTCAATGGGAGCCAATGTAATGAGTAACAAACTGTGATGACACTTACTGTGCAACTGATGTCACCCAAATGGTGGGCTGTCCCACATGAAAGCTTTCTCCATGTGACAATCAATGCCTATATCTAGACATAATTCATACCACTACCTGGGGCACAGACCTGGTACACACAGAACACTGATCTCTGGGTAAGAGAGGGTACCTGCAATCACAGCTGGAGCAGATCCTGGAAGAATTTCTTGCTGTTGCTGTCCTGAGTCCCTTGGCATACTGCAGGAGGTGGCTGTGGCCCAAAGAAAGAAATTGGGGGAAAAAAGTAAATAAGGTCATTGCGTCTGGCACGTCTTCACAGTCTTCTCCTTTTTCCATCTGTGTTACCCTCCTTCCTCCTCAGACAGGTGCTGGACGCAACTGCATGAGAGGAAACAGCAGGAAGACATGTGTCTTCTATTTTAAGAACATGGTCGACCAGACATGGCAAAGCATTTTCCTAAATGTAATTGCGATGGAGGGCACTGTTTTTTAGCTATTTCTCCACTTGCATTTGAAGAGCATTTGGGCTACATTCTTTGCTCCAACTGCTTATTACTGAGTATTTTAAGATACTGTGATTACATTACACAGCACTTTCTGTACACATACCCAGGGTTACAGCGAAAAGACCCTTGAAAATAATTTCCCTCACCATTTGTCCCTTAAATTCTGTAGTGTTTTTCTTCAAAACAAGTGACAAACGCATTTACGCATGGTCACACTGGTATGGTGATGAGGAAAATTAGCCACAGCATAGCTGGTTTTCTTTGAAATTTATTTCAGTGATATTCACACTACCTGTACAAGAAAAAAAAAAGAAAAAAAAAGAAAAAAAANAGGATCCCTAACAAAACCTTTATAGTATGAACCAAACCAGAATTGTGGGACACTTACACAATTGTTCTTTTATACTACAAATCACAAAACAGTGTTTTCCCCTGTAAATTCACAAGGGGACAATAGATAATTATACAAAGAAGTGCAAAGAACATGTGCTAATAGGGATGCCACCCACATCCAAGATGCAGAAAACGATGTCTGTAACCCTGAAGAACAAATACCACACACTTTTGTTTTCAGAGCTGGCCTGTTCCTCTATGAGAGTGTACAGTCCCCAGAAATAAGTTACAAAAAGGGAACCACAGCAGGCATCAGCACCTAGAAGAAAAAGAGAGAGCAGACAGACTGACAGTCCAAAAAGCCACAGCAGGACTGGCTAGCTGTCCTGAGTACAATACATCTGAAAGGGAGAAGCAGTCCTAAAAAGAAGATGACCTGGGATGACACGTTTCATTTTATACACCCAATTCCCCAGGCATTTCAAAACAACTCCAACACTGCTACCAGCATGTCTTTAATCCTGTCAGCAATGGTTTTGCCTGCTTACCATTTGCTTTCATAGAAAATGAAGCATGTTACAAATCCTTCCCTCCACATCCACTCCTATGGGTTTTCTTTTTAATGCTGTAAGTACCTCCTGTAGACCTGTAGCACAAGTAAATAGAATTAGTGGTAAGGTGCCGGATAACCACCTTAAAGGCTTTCTGTTGATAAAATTTTTTATTTTCCTGTGGTATTTCTAACCAAGCATCAAAGAGCAGAGATAAAAACCTCTGCTCCTCGGATTCCCAGAGTGTTCCTCCCTGCCTCATTACAGACACTGTTGAAGGACATGATAAAGCTGAGCTGACCTGCTTCAATCTCATCCATCAGCACAGGCACAACTGGAAACAAGCCCTCCTGGAGTAATGTCAGCACTTGCATTGACAGCAAGTGTAAACTAAACAAGGGCAGAAGGCAGAACAACAGAAAGTCCTATTTGGTGTCTGAGAAACTTCTTTACCTCTCTCTTTTGGCCCCCTCTTCCACACGTGATGCAGTTGTCCTGAAAAATGGACTGCCGATATACCCATTACACCGTGTGCCTGTGACAATGTTTACAGAAAAGTTATTTTGTACACTGGTGGTGGAAACATACAAAACATTTGGGAGAAGGGCTAGATCCTCAGCTGACACTACTGCGTGAGATCAACAGGAAGGCACTACTGATCATCAGCTGAAATCAGGACGTGGCAGCACCTCAAATGAGGGGTGCCAACACCAACGCTTTTTCTCTTTGCTATACACATAAAAATATACATAGGCATTCATGCCCTTACTTTTCACTTCTTCAATACTCTTTCATAAAAACCTTAGAGTTCCTTCTACGCAGTCCTTCACAGCAAGCCAAACACCCAGGGAAGAAGATCTTTAGTAGAGGCTCTGTCTCCTTGCATAGGCTCTTCTGAGGCACAGGAATCCATGCACAGGCCCAGGAGCTGACGACCTGGAGGTACTCACATGCAGCCAAGCAGTGAGGCATAAGGCAAGACGAAAGCAAAGCTACTGGATGTATTTGAGGCTCTGAAGGTTCAGTCTGCTCCTCAGGCCAGGTTTGTCTCCATAACCCATGGACCTGAGTGCAGGATTCAAGTCATAATATTTCCATAGCATTTGTCCAGGTGAGTTTGTGAGGGGCCAGGGGTGTAAGGAATAGAGAGGGTCTTTTCTCCTACACAGCCTTACACTCCAGGTTAGCTGAGAGCTCCACAGGGACCAGTGTCAACCCTCCATCAGGAACTGGAAGGGGACACCATCACCTCATTGCAGCATCTCATGGAATGAGGCATGAATCTACCTACTGTAAGTAGATTTCCTTTGGTGTGAAAACTTAACTTTGCTGATCTTAATGGACACAATTTCATTCCAGATGAGATGACCCCCTTCATGCTCAATTGAGATGACATCCATTTGATCAACACAAAGTAGTTGCACGTATCTTCTTAAATCTCACCACCAGAGCACATAATAATTAACTAGAGCAAAACTGGGTTGTTTTCATCTGATATGAACTGATAACTCAGCAAGTTTTCAGGGTCAGTTTCAAGTTTTGCCAGGCTCTGTAGAGAACCCTGACCAGATTTCCAAACACCATCATTTGAGACACAGTATGCATTTTTCAGCTGGGTGAGGCTGCGGGAAATGCAAACGTAAGCAGAAATGATGATGTCCAGTGGCAACTGTGGCTGTGCTGCGGAATCTTATCTATAGTGTACAACCAGGAAAATACATATAAAACCAGCATGCAAACAAATAGAAACTAAGTGAAAATGTCAAGGGGTACATTTCAAAGGCCATCTGCTCTGGGTAGACAACCAATGTAACCAAAAACTGACTACTGTATTTGTTAAACAAAATGAACCACAAGTGATAAATCTGGAGAGATCCATAATTTTATTGAATCACACTCAACAGTACTCAGAGTGTGTTACTGTAACTCTATCCCTTTTAATTCTGACAGCCATGTTTTATTCATTACAGGCACAAACTGCAGATTCCAATGGCGGACTCTGTTGTGACAAATTATTTCTGACTTCGGGAGATGTAATGAGCTGCAACTGTTGCACTGAAACCATAGCCATTTGCAGGGCAATTCTGCTACTTCGTTCTCTAATTCCAGGGAGCGGGGAGTACTTAAAACAGTGTGCACATTCTTTTAAATCGCAAAGCCAGTGCAAATTACACAGTGAAGTTTGCAGAGGGTTATAATTTGTTTCACAAATAAACAAACAAACAACATTTGGTGCTCTCTGTGGCTACTAGAGTTCTTATGAAACTGCAAAAACAACAGCAATGCTTTTTAACCATAAAATTATAAGGCAAGAAAAAGGATTTAGATAACAGTAAATATCTTAATAGTATGTTTGTAAACTTACAAGCAATCTTTTATTTAGCTACAGCTTCAGTACAAAAACCATAGCTCATACAAAACCCACAGACTCTTTTCCCTTGTCTCCTTCCATTCCTCTCCAAGTAACACACCGCTTGCCAGGAGGGCTGAAACACATGGCAAAGTTTTGCAAAAGCCATCACTCCACACTGAGTTCTAACACTTGGATCATTTACTAGGATGATAATGTGTCAAAGTACCATGGCAATTCTCCAGCACTGTCCTCATGCAGGTCACGAGATTTCCAATAACAGAGCTTCTTCAAACTTCTGTTTTACAAAGGAGCCATATTAAAGAGGTAAGTCAAGAAGTAATCTGGGTGAGCAAGAATAATGCCTTGTAATTACCATCTCACATCCTGAAGGATTTTTTTTCTTCTTCTAAAGGTGTTTCTGCAATTGGTTATCTATGGTAAACCTAATAGACCTTCTTCTCCTATCCACCTATCAGTTCACAGGATGACAAAAATGGCCTGGCTCATTTACAAAATAAAATAATAATAATAATTATTATTACTAATAATAATAATAGCAACAACAACAACAATAAAAAAGACACAACAAAATAATGGATCAAAAATTCCTTCAATTTGACAGCTCGTATAAATATTATCAGTTCCTGTTCCCTGTTACCCACATTTCAGCTTGGGAGAACCTTCCATTCCTTTGAAAACTTAAAAGGTCATTGGTGTCAAATTCCAATTTTAGTAAACATATCAAAAACTTCAGGAACCAGAAGCTGCCCACCATCTGCTCATTGTTCAACACCTGTATGTATCATCTGTTAATACATGTGTAACTTCCAAGTGTTTGTTGCATTGCACCTAGCTATTGACATGATATCCTCTTTTTAACACTTTTGAACTATGTGGATTTTCATAAATCTAGCACTGAATCATCAGAGAGGGCAACATGACTTATGATAAGAGAAATCATGTCTTGATGGATCAGACTAGAGTGGGTAGAAATTTGGATGTTTAGGTGACGTTCAGACATCAATGCTAGTTTGATTCAAGTTGTCTTTCAAAATTTTGGTGAAAATAGGTAATATTGAATATGAAGAAGTACTTAATGTTGGACACCAGCAGCTTAGCAGTGATCAAGAAGCATTTCATCTAGCCACATGACAAAAGAAAATAGATAAAGAAAAATAACTACACCACACAAAGGGGAAAAGAGAGGGGAAAAGAGAGAGAAAAAGGCAAATGGGAATGGAGGATTCACCTTCACAGTCAGATTAAATAATATCAGATCATGGTGTGATTTCCCTTATCCCATAAGGCACCACAAGTGTCTTTTCCCATTAAGATAGTGGATGGTAAATCTGAATTCTTACCAAAGACTTGGAGAGGACGCGGGAGTTCCTTATGTTGAAGGCTCTTATGTATATTCTCAAATAGTATAGGATAGTCACCAAAGTTACTAGCAAGCCCAATCAAAGTGAAGTGACCATTCATCACCTTAGGAGCAATAGCTACTCAGACAAAGGTTGCTTGTTGGTATCCAGAGTAACCTGGTGGTTTGCGTAGATGCAAAATGCATTCTCTGAGCTTCATCTCCTAGAAATACCAGGAGCTTTATCCAAAGGTAAATTTCTTAAAACATTGCTCAAAATCAAGCTTCAGCCACAAATTTCATAATCAAGACTAGAACGGTAATTTGAGTTTACAATCCAGTAAAGCATTTTGAAATTTTACGTTATTTATGATTGTAAAGTAACTCAGGGAATTTCCAATTTCTGATAAGGTAAAGGATCTGGGGGTAACGGTCTACATCCATGCTATACTTATCCATCTACGTGGATAACACCATTTTCTGGGAATGACTAATAACTGAAACTATAAACATGATGTATGCTTGTGGTATTTTATGCTTCCTGTGGCTGACAATAACGCAGAAGCTGAGAAGGCCAACTACCCTAGTCAAACCAGAAAAATAGGTCAGCTTTAGTGAAAATAATTGAAATGCTTCACTCCATAGCACTGAATTGCAAATATCGCAAATCTGAGTTTTTTCTATGTCATCCTAGATGTTGCCATTTCTAACCACATGTGAATCTTCAAAACAGACAGAGCCTGCTTCAGATTATGGGAAGAGTTGTCTCCTCCATCTGTAACTCTGAAACCTACCATTATCTGGCTGCAACTCCCACTACTCCCCTGTCTTGGGATGGGGGGAGGGGGGAAGAAATGACTCTTCCATTCCTCCTGGACTTGGATCCAGGCTCTAGGTGCAGTTTTGGGCAGGCAAACCCATGCAGCTGTGAAGGACAGATCTGAATCCAGGTTTCTCATTTCACATTCACAGGCATTTGTGGCTACACACACACAGGGATACACACAAACACCCCCAAAGACACAAGGATAGATACAGTAGTGCAACTGCACAGAGCATTTCCTAATTATCATCAGTCAATATGGTAGAATGTTCCCAGAGCTATGACCTCACCACTGAAAAATTTTATATGTCCATTCCTATAGGAATGAAGATGATGTTAGCCAAGGAGGCCTGAATAGCTAACCTCAGAACAAAGTTTTTAAGCAAAACAATTCAATTCCTCAAAAGCACAGTTATTTTTCCCCACTTCATGGTAGCCTCTGACCTCCTGTCTGGAGGTGATGGATGAGGTGAGACAGAGCCATGGGAGAAGACCTGAGGATAGTTGCCGGCATGTTACAGCCAGCAGTCATTAACAGACGAGGTTTCCTCAGAGGGAAATAAGAATTATTTCAAATCAAGAAAAACAAACACCAGAAGAATCAGCTGCGCAGAGTGGCCCACATAAAATATGAATGTGGCCAGGTTTGCAAGTCCGAGGGGAATCCAACTTTGTGAGCTTACAGCAGAAAAATGCAGGCCCCAGTCCCGAGCTCTTATAACAGCACTGAAATGAAAGAGCAAAGCCCTTCCTGAACATATAGAGAAAACTACATAAATGATTGCAGCCCACAGCTTGTCAAGCAGTCCTCCAGTACCAAGATGCTGATTGACAGCTACCTATCTGCAGTGCTTTTTTAATTTGTCCAGCATAGGCAGAAGAGAACACAGGAAAAGTAAAATGCGTTCCCTGGCAAATGTTGAAGCAAGGCTTTGGTACGTGGAAAAGAAATCTCTCTTGGTGTTTATTTTGGCAGGAATGGTTTCAGCAGACACTATTACAATCCCTTCCACTTGCAAAGTAAAGCTGCAGCTCCACATATTAAAACTGCTGGGCTGATCGCGCTCCACATGGCAGTGTTACCAGAGCTAGCAGAACACAGGCAAACCTGTTCAGTCAGCAAAGATTTTTTTTTTCCACTAAATTATACAATAACATTTTCTTGGAACAGAGCAAGCTGATTGGTTTTGTGTTAGGGGGAGAACAGCATCCTTTTGAACAGTAGTGCTGGGCATTCTAAGTTGAAGTCCCAAACTTTTCCTCCCCAGTGACTGGAACAGCAGCCACGCTGCCTCGTTGCCAGACCTTGCACAAGTGAGCTGGAAGCTTGGGAGGGGCACATGACCCTGGCCTAGCATTAGAGCTGCACTTCATGATAAGGCTGATTGAAAATGCTGCCAAACCACAGGCAGCCAGTTCTCTGCACATCAAAGGGAGTCTCACAGCTGAGAGCAGCTTGTCTAGATACTCCAACCCAGGTTTGTGTCTATTAGAGTGACGTGGCAACACAGACACATGTTTCTGCAGCTTCCTGATGGCTGGGATCTCTGGTTATCCATCCTGCTGCCATTCCCCAAGTACCAGTTCATGGACACCGATGCAGGCTATTGATGCATCCCAGCTGCAGGCCTGTCTAGCTTGTAGAAAATCCCTGAGGGATCTCATCCTGGACCTGTGTGTTTCCCCATGTCCAGATGGAGTTGGCATAGAAAATTTTGCAGGAAGGTCTCCTTTCAGCTTTGTGCAGTCCACCTGCCCCAGCCCTCAGACACAGGTATCAATCCTAGGAGATAGTAGTTTTGCCTCCAAGTCTTCCAGCATACAAAGTCCTCCGCTCACAACGAGAGCTGCTGACCTTGGACCCCAAAAATAGTAATTGCATGTAAATTATGCAGCTCACTTACAAGCTCGGGTATTACACTGCCATGCTGCCTTTCTTTCATCTCACTTAAAATTTCCCTCATTGGCTGATCATCCTGGAGTATCACACATGGTGTAGCATTAGTGAAACAGTGGCATAAAAGAATAATACTCGTCACATGCGAATGAAAAAATCACAGTCTTTCTTGGACAAAGTTACCACAATGTTTATTTACCAATGTCAAATACCAAAGTGCTGCCTTTCTCCTGAAACATTTTCTTCTCTTTGTATATACAGTAGTGGGGACATGTTTTATTTTACATGCCTTGGAGCCAGAGTGTGTTATTTTACTCTCTGATAGCCTGTAGAGCTAAAATGAGAGCAAATCATTGGTCTCCATGAGTTACTATATTCTCAGAGAGCTCAGTCTTTCTCTTATTAATGGAAGGTAAAAATCAAGAACCAAAGAACCAGGGTTTTTTACACTTTAGGCCTATAATTGGTGAGAAGAACTTAAAATACCTGTCTTTCACTTGTGCAAATAAAAGCCACTTTTGGAAAACATATTTACCCATGTCTGTTTCAGCCGGTGACAGGCCAAACTATCTCTTCACCATGTGTTTAAGCTGACATCATGAGCTGGTGAAATCTGTTCTCCTGCTGACCTGATTTTGGTCTCCACTCACTGAGGAGCTGCCTTATGAACTAAAATGAAAAGCTAAACCCCAGGCATGATACTTCTGCAAAACTGAAGTCACCCACAACATTGTTCATGTTATTATAATCTTATAATAATTATATTTTCTATTTCCCCGTGCAGAATGCGCATGCTCATTCTCCTCGCAAGAGTTGCTGAAGACCAGATCCGAGCTCCGCTGGACCCAACAGTACAGACATTTCTGTTGGCTTTGTGGACAAAAAAAAAAGTGGGGTTTATGGTTTTTTTTTTCAGCATGATCAGTGAAGACTACATTGAGTAATGCATTACCCAAGAGTTTACTTTGGAGGCAGCAGATTCAACAGTTCTTCAGTCTGTATTGCTGGACCAGTACCTGCTCTCAATTTCTCACTTTCTCAAGTACTGATAGCTGCTTCACTTTAGGAAATCTTTTGCAAATATTGCTGAGAGACAAAATCTTCTTTGCACAGAAATGCAAGTAGGTGTATAAATCTGACAAAGATCCTCTTTTTGTACTCTGTGGATGCTGTGATTTATTGTCAACTACTTAACTATGAGAACTTTAGAAGACAAATGTAGGACAGGACCAACCGTTCCACATTAATCACTGAACAGAACCAAACCTCTTAAAAATCATACCACCATGAACTCTTTTGACAAACCAAGAATTTTTATGTTTTACTTCCGCCTACGCCAAAGCAAATAATAGGACACTAGTAATCCTTCTTGTTGAGTTGCTCCTGACTCTTGGAAGTGCCCTTATTCCAGTTCTTCAAATAAAGAAGCAGTTAACCTGTGTTTAACATGAAATCTTTTCAGTGGATGTCTCGCAAGATAGCCTATGCTGTTGTTCAGTGGCACTGGGAATGAAAGCACCAGAAGCACTTCTCAGGTAAATCACAGTATATCCTGACCCCAGCATGGTCTATCCTTACACAGAGTCACTCCAAGATCAGCATACTGCAAAGATGACCAGGGTCAGGTATGTCCATGTATTCTACAAGGTTTCCTGAGGCCCTATTTACCAACAGGGCTTCCCAATATTTTGCTTTCTCCTTGTAATTACTTCAGCTCTGCAAAGGGTCACTAGACTATATTGCCTAACTACATGAAGCCCCTCTAAATGAATTCCTAATCCACAGTGGGGACAGCCCCTGCTGCCACACTATGGCTTTTATGAGCCTTGTCAAATCACAGCATCAGATTTTTTCATTCTATTCACCTTCGAAAACCAATCAACCTACCAACCTAAATCCTACCCTGAGGCCTTCTCACGTGAAGCAGGACTGAAGCACACCTCCTCCCATATGCCTTGGCCATGGTTTCCCATGGCCACATTTGCCCAGCAGGTTTCTGGATACCACAGGGATTGAGGGCCAGGCCACTGCCCTCCAAAAGCCGAGAGCTCTCCCCAGGGCCATTAGCAGCTTGCATTTGTCTCAGGCAAGAGTCCTGTGGCATTCCACCCAAAAATCTGTGGCACACAAACCAAAGCCTGACTGCGGAGCCTGACTACTTTTCCAACTGTCATGCCTTAGTATTACTCACAAATATCTCCCCCTTGTCCTTTAATTGTTGAGATCTCTACCTGTGGGGGAAGGGGGAAATCTTCACCTTCCTAACTCAGTCATAACAAAACGGACCCCCTTCTAAAATGGATTTCTTCAGACTACAAAGCATTCTGCATTTCACCCAATTAATCATATTGGAAAATGGCATGCAATGTCCCCTGGAATATAATTTCTACAGCACAACTCCTCCTTTCTGCTGCACCTGTCTCCTTATTGATGCTCATGTTGACAAAAAATTAGGAAAAATAATGAACCTCAAACGAGAAGAAAAAAAAAGCACAAAACAAGGAATGATCCCACTTAGCAATTTGTCTGTCATCTGACATTCAAGTGTACCAGAAATAGCAGAGAACTGGAAGGAAAGAAAAGGAGATGGGGAGGAGGAAAAAAAAGATGAAGATGTGGTGCCAGAGATTAATAAGCTTGTTCTACTCAAATACATATTGCCAATTAGGAGGTTAAGAAAAACAACATTTAAGAATTTTACCTAAAAGAATTTCTTCCTTCTTAATGCTCAAAATAAAGTGCACAAAATCTACTGTAAATAAGGTGGAAGTTGATAGGTAGGAAGCTAAATTACAAGCCAGGTATACAGAATTTTCCTAGCATGACAAAAGGACATAAAATAAATCAGTGGCTCAGGAAAGTTTAAGACAGCAAGAAGATTTCTAAGAGGGCTAAGAGTGAAAGGCATCCCAGTAACAGAGGCATTCCAGACCCAGACAAAAATGTAATTATTGTTAGTAACATACAAAATGCAGAAATATGCAGTATAACTTCATCTTATAGCTGTTTTTTACCAGAGACAAATTTCTCTCTTATCATAAAAAATTACTTTCCATTTCACAAAAAAAAAAAAAAAAAAAAAAAAAAAGGCAAGACAAAAAACCAACCAAAAAAACCCCAAAACCAAGGAGGAATTAAACAGCTACTAAAGCAAGTAATTTTTTAAAAACAAAACCAAAAACAGGTATGGAAAACTTGTATCCACAAACTGTAAAAAAGATTTGGATGAAGTATTCATGCTCCTGTATTCCAATGTTTTAGAATACAATGGAAATTACAGAGGTCTGGGCGAAAATAAAATGCTGCAAGAGAGGACCAACAAATGGGTGTCCTGGGCTGTTAAAGAAATTTCAACTGGTGCTGGGCTGGGACAGTAAGGTGGATCAAATGCGGGAGGCAGCACCTACACTGATTGCATGGGGCTGGTGATTCCTGGTATGAGATTATGAAGAAAAGGGAGGCACTGGTGCCTACCAGCCTCTGGGGACACACGCTGCTGGCATCAAAGCTAATGCCAAATTTATGCTGCACTTACCAAGGAACAGCCAAACTAGGAAGCATATAACAAAGTGTCAGTTTTTTGCAGTAAGTGAGGTTTTGTAATAGGTTTTTGCAGAAACTATTAACATGACTATAAAGAAGCCTACCAAAGAAATATGGCACATATAAAATTTGGGCTAACACAAAATAATAACAAGATACCTGATGGATACCATTCAATTTTGGATCACCTGGGAAGGAACATGGAAAAGACAATGTTTAATTCAAGACAGCTAGCTACAGGCTCATTCATCTAGGAATAAAATGAGGCAGATGCCATACTGGGAGGAACAGGAGTCTACTCTGGAAGCAGCAGCTGAAAAACATACAAGGTCCTGATGCCTAATCAAGAGAACATGGCTTTCCATCTCAACACTGTGGTCAAAAAGTGTGACCCTTGAATCCTTGGATCCCCGCTCCCACACACACGCCCCCATTTCTGCATCATATGATTCTATGAAAAATTAGGTCAGATGTAAATGTTCGTTTTATATACATTGGGAATGGATACATAGGCCAAGACCCACACTACCTGTAGGGATAACTGAGATTTTAAGAACAACTTTCCAGACAAGGAGAAACCTTTACAAATTACACCAGGACTGAAAAAGAAGAAACTGGGGGGACAAACAAATAAACTCCATTAGAGTTATGGCATTATTTTCTTATGGAAAGAGGTTTTTTCTATGGAAAGAAAATGTAGAAAATACAGCTGCAGCTACCAATGAAGAAAGACAGGAGGGAAGCAGACGGCAGTTCAGATACCTTCATGTACCAAGCACATGCAAGATAAGGAAGTGAAGTAATACCCAAAGTGATAAGAAGAGTATGTAAACATCACATGAAATTCAAGTCTGCTGACTCTAGCCTTCCAGGAAGCAATGGTGTAACCTGCAAATGAGGTATGTGAGAGGAAAGTGTCAGGTGTGATACCTCAAAGAACAGAGAGAGCCAACAAGATTAAATACTCCATCTTCTGTGGCAGAGCTTCCTATCTGCCCTGTCACATGAAGAGTTGTCTGTGTGCTCAGCAAACCTCCACTCACCAGGGTTTTCTAGTGGCTTTGCTGGAAAACCATGAGGCTGCTGGGTCTCTGTATACATGGGGTTGCTATATCAGGAGCAGAGTCCCTCACTGACACCAAGTCACGCCACTAAGGTACTGAGCAGCCTGCTGCAAATTGACTGAGTGCTAATTCCCATTCTGGTGCACAATTTCAGTGCTAGGTGCTACTAAGATCTCACATGCAGAAAGAGGAAGATTTTTCTACTCATCTGGAGTATTATTTGTGCTCCAGAAGGCAGTATTTCATTGTCACATGGATAATTCCTGTGAGATGAAGAGAAGAGGGAGACGCTCTCATGACATACTACCTATACTGAGTAAAAAGTGCCAGAAAAAGACGAAAAACTTTCTCTCTGGAGCCCAGGCTTGGGTACTGACCACTGAGATCAGCAGACAATGTCATCTTGGTTACGGTAGGTATTGAGTCCACACCAAGTCCACAAGCACTACCCTACAGTACAGGAATTGATTTATCTGCATGGCCATGGGCCCCTCTGAAGTCCCTGGAAACTTTGCTGTGAGGGTCAAGAATTTATTGTGTCATTTCCAAATGCCCATATGGCCTTTTCACTGCCAGGGAACTGTTAAAGCAGAATAACCATTCCCTTTGCCAGTGTTCTGTAGAGGTTAAAACTGAAGTAAAACACAAGCTAAGAGGAGTCATCAGCCACTAAACAGTACAAAAGTTTGCAAAAAAACTATTCACTGGAGCTGTGGTTTTTCAAATAGTTCTGGGTTAAGCCACAACAAACAGACATTTCTGAATCATCTTTTTTTTTTTTTTTTTTTAAATGGTTTATAATGGTTCCCCGTGTAGCTTTCTAAAACATCTTCCAGAAAATTAGATAACATTTCATAAGTTTTTCCAAATACTGATAGCTTGATTTAGAGGAAAAAAAAACAACAAAAACTAGCTTCTCTGCTGATAAAGCAAACAGAATGGTGTGAACTTCACCTCACAAAGGCAGAGAATTTGGGTCAATCTCTGCTGTCAAAGATTTGTAGCATATTTTGTTTGCATCGTCCAGCTATGCAAACATTTGCAAAATAATGTCAAAAGCAAGATGTTCAGAAGCACTTAGCTCTCTTTGAAGTCAATGACCAATCCTCTTCTAATCCTACAGATCTCAAAGATTCACTTCCCTGCAATTTATTTAATCTTCTTATTTATAGATGACCAGGTCATGTGGAAAGAAACACTCTTCACAGAACATATCATATGTTTTTTTGGCAATCAAAACAGCCCCATCACCATTAAACACTCCAAACAGGTCAAATCTCTTTCATCAGAAAAGCAGTACTCCCAAGTCTGCATTTCAGACAGTGGAGCCACTTACATCTTTGCAGAGAAATAGCTAAATATTATACATGATGGATTATCAGTCCAGAAGCAACACAAAAGAAGACTCTGCCCTATGACCTGTGTGTCACTTGTCTGTCATTTAGGTTACTCCCTACTCCAATACACACACACAAAAAAGTAAGAACTTATATTTTCAACAAAAATAAGAAGTAATTAAACATCACTTTCATGGTAAGAAGTTAAATGCATCTAGTATGTCTTTCAGGATGAACCACTGAACTTTAAACAAAAATTGTGAGTTTTTATAAAGTAAACTGATGAATATAAATTGTCAGTGAAAGATGTTCCATCTATAGGGAAACAAGGACTCTTAAAATGTCTGGTTCTGCATGGCATATATTAATTCCAATATAACTTTCAGAATATCTGCAAAATGAACAAAAGACAGTTAACAGCTTAAACATTTTCTATTTTTCACAAGTAAATAAAACCAAAAGAAAACAGACAGCAACACACAGAGGAAATGAAACAGAGAATTACTAAAGCATACCAAATGGGAAACTGGAATTTTGCAGATAGAGAAATCTAAAAAAGGAAAGGAAAAAAAAAAAAAAAAAAGTGGTCCCAGTGCTGTCAGAGCCAAAAAATCAGTGAAGGAGGAAATTTGGATACTGAGGCAGAATGAGAAATTTCAGTCAAGACAAAACATCCAATGCACTGCACAAAGGAATGCCTCAAAAGTGCACCAGCCCCACTAAAAAATACTGGGCACAGAATGCTGAATAACACAAAAACAAGCCCTGGGACCAGATATCATAATAAGAAACTCCTCCCCCATATAGCAAATCCACAACTTGTATAAATTGTCTTACAGCAAAAAATGTTACACAGCTGTTCCTACAGATTTCATGAAAGAATGCCTTCCTTCCCTAGGTATAACTAGACACAGGTTACATTTCTTGAAGTAAAGTGGAAGCACCATTCATGCAAGTCAAACAGCTGTTCAAAGTTGAGTTTTAACAGGAAAAAAAAATAAAGGCAGAAGAAAGATCAAAACCACAGTAAAAAAATATTCAATTCATTTGTGCAAAACTGAAGAATGATTCATACCATCGTTTCCATATCTCTTAGATTATTTTCAAGGGAGGAAGGAGAAAAGCACCATGGCAGCTGAAAAACGTTACTGACAACAGAAAAAATACCCACAGGGACAGCTATAGACACATTAGAGTTATATGCCACCATCATTCCTGCAAAGCAAATTAGACTTTACTACCTTGATTTCTGCATACAGACCCAAAAAAATCCTTTAGCTGATTAGCCTTTCTCCCTGGGGAAGAAATTCATGTCAATGAATACCAATTAATTTGAAAAGGTTTCCAGTCTCAATCATCTCTGAAATATCTTGAGATTCCATCAGTGAAGAATTCTGCCAATGAGAATCTAGGTGAAAAGGTTCTAGAGAGAAAACACTGTGATAGGGACACTGGTTAACTCCATACGCTGAGACTCTGCAGAATGAGGTCAAATAGAGAAGCAGGCAGCATGTCAGTGCCTATCTCCTTGTCCACCTCAATAACCAGTTCCACAACACCTGGAAAGATTTCACCAACAGGGGCAGGAAGAACTTGAATGATTTCGCTCTCTCCAACAAGAGGTGAAGTAAAGCCATATGAAGGCTTGAAGATTTCAAGGAAGAAATGGAGGGATAAAGAAGGCCCAACACACCAATGAAAACAGTTTCCCTACTATGGAGAACAGGTCTTTGTAAGGAAACTATTAGCTTTTCCTTAATGTGGAACCTGTACCTGAATGTGCTGCTTATGCTTGGAAGTGCACCATGAGCAGCCAAGCAGGACAGTGCTGTCAGCTCAGAGAAAATCAACTCTTCTTTGGGAATTTTTCCCTCATTTGTGCATTTGAACAAGGGAGCAAGGAGTACCAGGGACCTATCATGGCAGAAAAAAATATTATGATTGCAAATAACAGCAGTCATGAGCTCTTACCTCTTCACAAGCAGGTGGGAGATGCAGTAGAGAAAAGGTCTTCCACTTTCAGACACCACAGCCAGCACTGCAGTACAGTAGATTGGTGCACTTAATTGTGTAGAGCTTGACAGTGGATACATCACTCTTGGCTAAATTATACACACCCAGTGTCATTCACACCGAATGGAACAATCCAATTTCATGATAGTCAAACACATATGAGCAGTCTGTTGGAAATGGTCCCTGGGCTTTTTTTTTGCTGCCAGACTGTATCCAGGATCAGCCTGGAGAGAAACCATGTTGGAGTGGGCCCAATCTATGGCAAGGAAGACTCTTAACACACAGCGACCATAGGAAACCTCCCAGCAGCTAGGAATGTTCTACCTGAATTTCATAGCATAGACACAGCTATAGAGTCTGTCTAGGCTGCTCTTGGAGCAGTGTAATTTTGTAATGACAGGTGTACATGGACACAAAAGTGCATATAAGCTGTAAAGACAGGCTATAGCTCAGGAACAGTAATACAAGTTCTTTTGAAATCAGGCCAAATGGCATTTCTTGTCCACCTTCATCAGAAACAAGAGAAATATCCTCCAGGCACTTTAATGGTCTCCCTGAACTGAAAATTCAGAAACTTCTCTCTCCCTTCTAGCCTTGTCCTTAACGGATCTTCTAAATATGTCTGGTGTTATAGCCAAGCCAAAGACTCTCCAGAGACAAATCTGTTGTGGTGATGATCTGTGGCACAGTATCCGTCTGAATGTATTAGCCATATCATTCAAAGTATAGAGGCATCATTAAAACTATAAATAACAGCATATTCAAAGTGATCCCCTTTTCTGCTGATAAAAAATAGGTGTGATATATAGCAAGAAAGCAGAGAGTAGCAGTGATTAAATATAAAAAGGATTCATATTCGTTCAAATGAGCTTTGGCATCTAGAAAATCCTAATTTTTTCATTGCACCTAACTCACAAACTAATGTCCAGGCTAAATGGTGTCTGGACTGAAGTAAGGCATTTTTAATGATGTTCCATCTACTCTACACAGACTACAGACAGTGCTCTTGCTCTCTTCCTAATACTAGTGACTGTCATGTGGACTGCCCTAAGCACACATTGGCAATGGCATGACTGAGAGAGAGCTCTTCACTAATCACACGTGAATGTCTCATTTGTTGTTTTTTAGTCAACTTGTAAGGAAAGATTGGTAATCCCCCAGTTTCCACAGCTCTCCATGGATATTCCTCGAGAGAACGAATAGCAGGCATGGTCCCATACTTTCCTGCTTGGGCTCTATGCCTTTATGAGATTTGGTTTAGTTTTTTCAAAGTCAGGTAAGAGATTTGGTGAGGCAGAGAACAGATGAATCAAGTAGACCCCTAAAGGTGATTTGTGCAAGCAATTCTAAATGCTAATCCAAGTAGAAAATAGAGAAATAACTCTCACAAATTAATTCACTTCTGCCTGAACTTTGTAAGTAGAATTTTAGCCCTGTTGTTTTCTGAATACACCTACACACACATGCACGAATCCTGTCATCACAGCATCTCAACACAGTTGTGAGAGGAGCCAGATGGATTCCATGCTTTCTCAACATTTATCAGCACTTAAACTGTCCTCTAATTCCCAACTACTTGGATTTTATGACTGGTAGTCATAAAGGAAGCAGAAAGAACAATCTCCAGCACTCCACTTGAGTTTGCAGGGCTGTCAGTACAGGAGAAACTATTCTTGAGCTGTTCGGAAAAATCTGCGGCCTACTCACTGTTGGAAGATTCCAGTTTTTATGTCCCACACTGAATAAGGCTTTCAGAGCTTCAAGTACTTTCTAACAGTTGTTGTTAAATATTTGTGCTGAAGGAGATTTGCTCTGGACTACACAGCCTCCTCCAGCAATGTCAGAAACTTGAGCTTCCTCATACAGAGAGAAACACTCTGACCCCTTTGAATCTGAGCCTGGGCCTCAAAACCCACAGACTCACTCTTTACCATACAACCAGAAACAGAAACCTCTTCTGATATAGGAAATTAAACCTCGGTAATCAGTAGGGAGTTGGAGTGAAACAGGAGACCATTTCCAAAATAAACCAGTCTTTATTGGTCGTCTGGATTCAAAAAGTCAACTCTGGAGTCAGCTGCTTGGCATTTCCAAAATCCAAAGCATGTCCCATGTGTGTTTCTATCTCCTCCCTGCTCTTGGCTATCCTTTCAAGTCGGGCAATGGTATTTAGTGGTGGTTGTAGAAGCACACTGTATAAAACAGAATTCAAAAATTACCTGAATTTAGAGACAATCTGTTCTATCATACCCATCTTAATGAAGGGGTGTCAAACTGCAGGGAACAAAAGAAGTCTTAGATCATAGTCATCATCATTGAAGCTAGACACCCTGAGTTTTTCTGTCGCTCTTTGTCTTTCTAACTCCTTTCATCTTCTTAAATAGCTCTTTCATTGAGTGGTTTCTATGAGGCCAGTTAGCACATTGCCGCTAGAGTGTTGCAATGCGTAAGTCTGGCACCATATGTGACAAAAAAAAAAACCAAAATCAACAAAAAAGGGGGTTGCTTTTCATACAAGCCGATAAAAGTTTCAGATATTAAGACTTCTAAGACCTACAGAAAAATCCTTAACCATATTTGTTCTATGGCATACTGCAGCCATATCCCACATCCACAAAAGCTTAGAGCTTGCTTCAAAGAGATGAGACTCCAAAATGACAACAACAAAGGCCATAGTTGCTTAGCTAGGCCTCCTTAGCCATATATTACCCTCCCCTGCATGTTGGGAATGACGATGGTGCAGCACAGGAATGTAACATAGACCTATTACTTATTTGTGATATGGATTCTTTGTATTAAAAAACTTTCTCTGCTAGGATAGCCTGAGGAAAGGCTACCTCTCATTGATTCTCCAGTTGCGCACTAATGAGTGGCCTTTTTACAGCTGCAGCTTTTGCCTTGCTCTTTAACTGCTCTCTCAGAACCTTTTTATTCGCAAGAACCCAGTGTCCAGGTCTGATGTGATTATTGACAAACTATCTATAATCCTGCAGGAGCTGATAAATGAGTAAGATCATATTGACTCAGATGTACGAGACCTTATGAGTGACGAAACAGTATGCAAAATCTGTATCTTAAATGGTCCTGATTGTTTAGCTAAAAACTGGCTTGCATTCTTTATTGAGTTTAACATTTATACACATGCACAACAGATATGCTCCATGTTAAGGACCTGAACAATAATCAGCTGTATTCACAACTCCATAAGGTCTTTGCTTCACTCAGTCTAGTAAATAATCAGCTTTGGATATTTGCCTGTGTGGAATCAAGAGATAAACACTTTGCCATCAGTGTCACCAAGGCACAGCTGTCAGGGATTCATCCTCTAAATAACACCATCAGACCTGGAAAAATGCATCCATAGGCTCAGTGTTGGCATGAACACCCCGTTTGACCTCTCCTGCACAGAATGTAGTAATTTATATACTAATGAACAACTTGTCTATGGGTGAGCAGAGGTATTCACTTACTCACCTTTTAGACTTTTGCCTGTTGGGCTAGAAGTTCCCAAACACGTATATCACCAACTTTTTACATCTCTGGCAAAGCCAAGATAGTTTGCATTAATATGGTGGTTTTCTTATTACTATGAATATAAAATATTTCCCTAGAAATGGAAATGGACATGGTACATTACAGTCCCGGAAAAAAACATGGTCCCTGCTCTGCAAGAGCTAGAAATCAAAGTCACGCATGACACATACACAAAACATTTTTGGCCAGTGTTGGATGACTTCTCAGAGCATTCCAGAAACACAGTTTATCAGCCTTCTGGTTATTTCTTCAAATATCTTCCCAAGGCCACAGCAAGAATTAATTCAAGACCCAGAGACCACATTCTTCTCTGCATCAAAATCTTCTGAAATCTGTGGCTTTCAGTCACTAGAACAAAGTGTCACTTCTTCTGGTCATCAAATCGCAGATTCAGGATCACATGAGTACACTGTATCCAACTGCCCTGGAGCCACCCATCTCAGTCTTGGGCACCCATTCAGATTTTCAGTCACTGCTTCTCTTCAGTTCTACCTTTTTGGTATAAGAAAATAAAGTAGAAGATGAAAGACAAACAATCGGGATTTTTTTTTTTCTTATTTATCGCCATAATTTAAGATACATTCTATAGTTCCTGCTTTTGACTCAGAGGTCAGATTCTTCAAGCTATGAAATGGCTGCCAAATTTAACATGAATGGCATTTATCTGGCAAAGAGTGTGTTACTGACAAATGCCTAACACACTGGGCATATTGTATTTGTACCATCTGGGAGAGTAAACAGTGACAGGAAACAACCACAAACAGGTGTTAATGTTAGCCCCTTAAGGGTCATTAATGAAGTATGGCAACTGAGAGCATTGAAAGAGCCCACAGAGAAGTCCTGGCAATCGGAAAGGAGAAGGTGAGATCCCAGTGAAAGAGTGCATAAATTTGTCACACACACACACAAAAAAACCCCCAACCTGTTCTTGATTGCATCTCCTCCACATGACTTCCTTTATCTTTTTGCCATACCACATCCTTCAGTTGAGCTCCAGTTGAATACTCCCTCCTTTTCCCCTTTTAGACATCAATCTCTTTCCTTACCCCAGCTAGCCAGGACAAACACATTCCTGAAATACTGCTTTTCTCAGAAAGCATATCACCCTCTGAAGACAACTGCACACCTTCATGCATTCTTTACAAAAGAAACCCTGTCTCAATTCCCCTTAACATATTTTCTGAGTCATATCTACCTTCACCAAAATAAAAGGCCTCTGGCTTCAAGAAAATGTGATCCCAATCGCACTACATCAGTGTTTCCCCAATGCACCTCCAAGGTTACTTCTCTTGTACAGGAAGAGACCTGAAAAGGGGTTTGTGACAGTGACACTGTCTGCCTTTACAACAGTATCACATAAATACTGAGTAGAGAAGGTCCAGACTACCACAGGGAAATGAAACACATGCCCTATAACAGTCTCAAGGGTGAACCAAACCTGATATACAACTAGTTGTATTCTTTTGAAAACATGAAAGTAGAACATATAGAGTACTACCTTTTATCCTCACAAAAGCTGACTAAAATTTGAAAGCAAATGTTAATACTTATACAAGGTTATCCAAAAAAGAATTAACATTTTGTGATAAATAACGAAGTAAAATCCACTGATCTCCAGCCACTTCCCTGATCTCTTGTCCCATCCTATGCAAAAAGGGGAATTTTCCCCAAAGGACTCTGAATGTTAGACAGATAACATTTGTTTGAAAACAGTGTTAACACTGCCTCAGAGGAACCTCAAGACAGACAGAGGAGACAAACAAGGAAGAAGTGGTCACTGGGGCCTAGGCCAAGGGGGACATTAAATCATGAGTTTCACATTGCAGAATTCCAGGCTTTCTCTAATTCAGCCTATTAGTATTAGAAAGAATACTGGTGGCTGTGTAAATTTAGCCATTCACTAATAACAAAGCCTAATTGCTGAATAGATTAAATGTTTCATAAGATACTCTCATTGATTCTGGCTAGCCTTTAGGAATGGGAAAATGAAAATGTTTTAAAGGCCAGAAAATAGTTCCGTTTCCTTATGTCTTTTTTTAAAGGTGTCCTGGGTTGAGAAGCCCAGGACTAACTTTTCTTTCTAACACTGGGAAAATTGCTCTTTTGAAGGATTTAAGTGTCTGAACTTATGAAAATATTTGCTTTATGGCCAGCCAGGCTCTGTGAGATTCAAGGTCTCAGTGTTTTCGAGCCTTGCCAGGTGCAGGGATGAGGAGCAAGGCCTGGGCATTTGACCCAAGCTGACCAACAGGATTATTTCATACCATGAACGTCACATTCAATATAAATTAGAAAAGTTTGCTGTGTAGTGGGCTCTCCCTTGATGGTGGCGATCCAGACAACTCCTTGCCACACTGCCGGACCCCTGAGGTCTCCCTTTCTTCCCGAACCCCTTGCACTGGCAGTGTCCGACACTTGCTGTCCACTGCTGGGAGTGCACAGCTTCTGCTGATAGAATTGGTTGAGCATACTGCTTGTAAATCTCGTATCAGTGTCAGGATTAATACTGGTTCTTTAGTATTATTGTTAGTTTTTTAATCTTATTCTATTAAATCTATTTACATTTCAACCCTCGTGTTTCTTTGTGTCCCCCAATTCGCCTTTCCTGGGTGGGGAGGGGTCATCAGGTGACAGAATAATTGTCTGCATGACAATAAATTGTTATGGGTTTTCTCAAACCGTAACAAAAGGCTACGTGGAACACAGTCATAATTACCCAATTCAAGAGATGCCTGTAAAATTAAGAAATATAACAACTGTTTACTGACAATTCCTGTCACTGTTTAACCCTGTGCAGCTACATACAACACTCTACACCTGCAATACTTGGGCTTTGCCCCAGTACATGTCAGAGCCCCACAAGACCAGACACAAAGCCTGCCGAATTCCATCTTGATAGGAAAGAAAGTAGAAACAGTATTTGGCTTATTCAGGGGAGCAAATGGAGTTGTGCCTGCAAAGACTGTAGCCCCAAACCACCAGAAATCAGCCAGTGCCAAATGCCTTGGTGTCACTTCACCTGAAACAAATGAACATTTTTTTCGCACGGGTCATTTTCCAAACCTAAGTACTTACAAACAAACAGGTCCTTACCTTTCTGTAAAACTGCAGCTCACCTTTCAGTTCTTCATTAATTGTAACCAGGGGAAAAAGGTAAAAAAACAGAATTTACTGGAATTTGAATCAACATTTAAATGCAGAAATCTGTTTAAATCTCGCCATTCCCCCAGCTAGGAAAGCTCTGATACCTTGTTTACTTCCTCTTCAAACAAGGTAAGATTTATTCTCTATCAGTGGTTTTAGTTTTCTTCAATTAATCTTACAACCTTTTCAACCTCTCCACAGCCATATTAAACTATGCAAAATAAAACACTCTGCAGTCTGAAAACATCAGTTAGGAGCTAAGGATACTAAGGTTGTTAAAACTTGGCCCCTTTGTATACATGCTATGCTGCTGTTTTTAAGTATGTGAGTACATCCTATTTTTCCAAACAGCTCCAGCAAAATTCTGGGTGGAGGACAGAGTTTCTGGGAGTGTAGAAAAGTTTTGCAGTAAATAAGGCTGCTGTCTCCGGAATCTCTGAATTATTATTAATATATCTGGAGGACTCAAAGGAAATAAGGCAAGGGGGAAAATGACCGCACATAGCAAATCTGGAGTGCTTAACTTTGTGGTGTTAAATTTCTTTTAATGTTATTAACTTTGCTCTTTTACTGCAAAAATAAAAGTTCCAGGCCATATGGACTGCCAGTTTAGGCTAAAAGAGTACTTTCTTATGCATGTGAATTATTAACCTTAAACTGGATAAGACAGTGAAGGAAAATATGAAACACATTTTGCCAGTGGATTTCAAAGCTGTTTTCTGGCCATGGAGGAAGATACTGATTGGAATCCCATATTCAACTCCAAGTTCTGGCAGAAAGCATTTTTTGTCTGGGGGAATGGTCCTTTAGCAAGCTTTTTATGCTGCTTTGTCTCCCTTTCTCCAATAGGGGTGACGGCTTCCCTGCCCCAGTGTACCACCTCTTCTAGTATGCAATCTGGAAAATACCCGCCACGTACAGAGTGGGAACAAGTACCAAAAAACACTCGTTCTGGAAGTTAGTGTGTTCTGCTGTTCTGTGAGCCTGTTACTGATGTACAGAGCAGCTGGAAAGGAGTGACAGAAGATGCAGCACTCTCACTGCAAGTGAGGTCTCTAGGCTAAACTTAGCTCTGTGCTTTAAAAAGTTTTACTGCGTAGAAACAAATCAAGATTTTTTGAAAGTTCCAACCTGGCCAGTCAAAGGTACGTTTGCATAAGGCTAGAGACAGCTCCAGCTGGCAAAAGAGCAATCTCCCCACCACATCAAAACCTTTTCTACAAAGCAGGCAGGTCTTCTCAACAACAACAAAGAATTTGTTTATCCTCCTGTGCATATTCCCAGAAATGGCAGAACTATTTGAGCTTTAACTTTAGATACGTATCAGCCCAAAGCAGATACATAAAACAGAAAACAGAAAACTTGTCCTCTGAAAGCTGTGCACTTTTTGGCAACTGAAAAATCTCTCATAGAACAGTTGCAGCATCTTGGAAGTATGATACAGCTGAAGAAACTACTATAAAAAATAAAGCTTTGTTACAACTTGCCACTGACTAAGTTCGTGTAATGTGTGTTTTAATGAAATTTCTGACATACACTTATGTAGGTAAGAGAGTCAAGAATTGAATACCAGATAAATTATTAAAATATTAAAATAAGTTTAAGCAGAGAAAGAATGACAGAGTCAGCCTTTACAAAATTAATCCTTGCATACATGGAATGCAGAGATAAGAGAACACCAGGGTTATCGTGCACATTAACCAAGTGTTCTATTTTCATCAATGTTTTGCAATATAGTCTGTGCAGCTTTAATACATAATAGTCTTTCACAAAGAGATAAACCAAGACATTTCTCCTATGAAGCCACACAGATTCTCTGTGCAGAATTTGCTCTTGATTTCTCAAACCAGGATTATCTATCTCTGTTTTCAGCAGATCTAGTCTTCTTGTTTCACCTTGTACAAACTTTAAACCCATTAGAAATCCTTTATCCATGACAAAATTGCAATTAATTTTCCTGATAAAATCCTTCTGAGTGCATGAACTATCTAACAACTCTTTTAAACTAGCTAGGTGAGCACTGTTTATGAACCAGGTCAGAATGTTTCCCATATGACTGGCCACATCAACTGAGATCCCAAAGCCAAACTGTCTGAAATCCTACCTTATAGCTAAGACTAAAAGACTGGACTCCCTCTATTATTTTGCAATTTAGGGAGATTCAAGCTGGATTCACTAGTGAGGCTCAAGAAAAGTCAACAGACACATCATTTTGTGAAGCAGCAGTTGCTTCCCTCCTTTTGGGATGAGAGTGAAGGAGTCCAAGTACACAGAAGAGAGAATTCGGGAAAAAGTAGAAAGGTCTGCAAGGGCTCATGTATATGAGAAGTTAAAAGAACTTGTCTCTTGTGATCTGTAGCTGGTGAACCAATGGTTCAGACACAGGTTTCCTAATTCCCCACAATAAGTAATAGAGCACTAAATTCTAAAGAAATTAGAGTAACTTATTTATGGTTATACAGAATAGTACAGAAAGGACTCACTGGCAATCGGAGAGGCCAGGAGTGGGCATGGAAACCAAAGTATCCTCTTTTTCGCAGAGACTTAAACTGTAGTGGCATAATGTAGACAAAAGCAAACAGTAGCAAAATGTAGAGAAGTTTGACTCGAGATCAACAATGCTGTTTCTGCCTAGTCATAAAGTAAAGGACACCAGTGACCACCACACACCATTTGGTGAGCAGGAGGTGTTAACAATGGCTCCTGTACTAGGCTGTCCAGTACACAGAGCCTCACGCTGAAGGGAAGCCCTTCAAAGTGGTAGAGTTCACAGCTGTCATCTAAAACCCTGAGGTCACACTACGTCAAGCACTGACAGATAAGCCCCTGAGAAGGACAGACAGCCCTCTCCAGTCCTGCACTGGATCAAAGAACACTAACATTCACTTATAAACAACAATAATGACATAAAAACAGTTGAAAAACATGAAAATTTATCTGTAATTAAAACAGAACCCTTACTGTTGAGAGGAGTGGAGTGCCTGGAAAAGAAATGTGAAGTATTTTGTTTAAATTCTGTCCTTAGTTACAATGCCACCTGGACAAAAGTTTAGCTAAATTAAGCAGACTAAAGAAACATCTGTAGTCTGCAGCAGTACATCCAGAATATGCCAACAGCACCACTCTGTGGATTAACAGTGATTGCTCTCTATTCATAAGGTGGTTTCCCAAAACCTCAGATCAACCACGCTAAAGACAGACATGCAAGAGCACTTAAATATATATTACTAAATTAGAACATACATGTTATAAATGCAGCACCACTAGCAGTTAACAAACCACCTTACCTTTACAATACTGTGTAACTGAGACTATAAATTGGCTTGTTCACTTCATACATGTGGCATGCCTTCTATTCATTCGACACACTTAATTCCCTTCAGCATCAGTGAGAGGTTGCTTGTGCTGAATTCAGAACAGATGCTTTACCAAAATGGGAACCTGACTCTCTGAATCAGATCTTAGATTTACACCTATAGCTTTTGTTAGTGGTAGCTGCAGCAGAATCCATGAGATTTGGAGGATAGAAGAAAATTTAAATACTTGAGCCTTCACCTGAATTCATTTGGTCTGCAAAACTAGGCTAGAAGGACCTTTGCACCCTGCTCTGGCAAGAAATCACAGATGATGCCTGGAGATGAAACTGAACAACATGAGCAACTACAAAATCTCCTCTTCAGACTAACTGTCCCCAATGTTGGACACCTCAGCCAGGTGGCTGGAGTCAATAATATTGAGTTGGGCTGCAGATGTCAGCCAGAAAACCCACCTGATGGAGCTCAGTGTATTATAAGAAATATTTTATATTTCCCCATCTCTTGCTACAGCAGCTTCAGGTGGTGAGTCCACAGCTGTGTGCTGGCGTGCTGCGGTCTCTGTGAATCCCATGGGGCTTTTTGCCCCCAAAAAGCAGGTGGCTACAGGCAATATAAGGCTGAGATTTTGCAGATAAATTTTACCACTTGTGCCATGCACCACTCCAGTTCACAAGGCTCAATTACCTTGACAATCCACGTCTAAACCAAAGGTCTTTCTGTACCTCAAGATTCTGTGTGTCTCTCATCTTCAAGGTAGAGTTGTCTATCATTTGAGGTGCACTGTTACCTTCTGAGATCCCTAGATCACATGCAAAAATGACAGCAAGGAAAAGCCATTGTAAGGCTGGATCCTATATGGCATTGCAGTTTCTGCCTCTAAGTTAGAAGGAAATAGTTGAGGAAAAAAAACATAAACAAACCACCACCAATGGCTGAGTCTGGTTTTAACTTGGAGAAGAGTGGCCACCTCTTATATTTCAGCTTGTGTCTGCTCCTACACATCTAGCTCTTATACCACACAAGCATCTCTCCTGATACGCTACGTTTGCAAGCTCTTATATCCAAGAGACAAAATGCCTTTCTTTGGGAGTACGTAAGGAAATCGGGGCAGGTCTCATCAAGGCTAGCATCTGATCCAGGTTTTGCTCAAGGAATTGTGACTATTTGCTTTACTCTGCACTTTGGGGTGAAAGTTGCTAAGATTTTTTTCTAGTCCAGAACAATTAAGAGTGATGAAGGTCTGAAGGAATAAATATGCGGGGGAC
>VZRU01011437.1:168348-180558 GCA_013398155.1 Pedionomus torquatus
GCAGTGGACTTGGCTGCGAGCTGCAGTCCTGTCCGAAGGCATTATTATCCGCGATGCGCTCCGTTACCAGCGGCTCCACCCGCTTACGAAGAACCACATCCAGCCATGGGAAAGCCAGAGGGGCCGCGCCGGCCCCCTCGGGCGGGAGGAGGCAGCTTCCCGCGCGCGCCTCCGGCCCCCGCCGCCATTTTAGCGCCCGCGAGGGGGGCGGGGGAGGCCACCGGCCTCCGCACGGCGGGAAGGGCAGCGGCTCCGTGCCTCTGATAGCCGAGGGGTTTTGTCCCGTCGTGGCAGTTAAGGTAAAATAAAATACTGTTATTTCGTGACGGGGCGCCTCTCCCACTTTAAGGGTCGGTCGGATGACAGCGGTGAGCTTTCCGAGGCGGGCGGCCTGCGGGGGGCAGTGTGTCCCCTGTAAGCGCTGCTGCCACCTTCGGGGTTCCCTCCCGGTTTCTTAATACAAAGGGTGGCAACGGCAAGAGGACAGGGAGGGCCCAGCTTTCTGAACTTCTTCGTGCAAATTACCCTCCAGGTTACTTCAGAGATATCCCCTGAACTCACTCCTCCCTGCCCTAAGGGTCAATACAGGAAGAAAACTCTACAAATGTAGTCAATTTTCCGATGCCTTTGTTGAAACACACAGCTCAAAGCTGATCGGTTTGTGTTTCTGCAGATTATTTGTATTACAGCAGCATGTTGAGAGAGGTATGGGGAGATCTCTGAAGCATGACGAGTGAGAACACACCTCCTGCACTCCTGAGATAAATAGATTTTTTAATGAGGCTTCTCCCATAAACAAGCATTTGTTTATTAACCTAGCCAACTGTAATTACTCTAAATGTAGTTACTAGTTGATCTTAACTATCTAAGGTATGCGGGCTAATAAGTCAGTGAAGCCCATCTTCTCTCTGTATGAGATTTTTTTTTTTGCCCAGGAAGTTTTAGGCTCTGTGGTCTTTATGACATACATGTATGCAGAAAATATGTGGCCAAGCAAACACCAGCCCAGTGAAAACTCACAGCAGGGTCTTAGACTCTATCATCTGAGTTACAAACTTAACAAATTATGAGTTCTGAACTTAACATTGCTATAGCAGTTTAGCAGTTCTTAGTCAGCAGCAAAGCACCGGTTGTGCTACTTAATACCTGCAAATGCAAAGCAGACATGAAAACAATTTCCTGTTAGTGTACAACTTACAATGTCTGTGCTAGAAAGCTTAAGGACGCTGTACAAAAATCAGATTCAGTGAATGGCTCAACCAAGTCATCTTGAAAACTCTTCTGTAATTTCTTACTCATATCCTTTTTCCTTTATCTTGCCCTGCTGTTCAAGTTCCTCCCTTGCTTTCAGTATCATACCCCAAGTGCATTTTATGCAAGTCTCAACACCACTATTTCTTTACAGCTGCTAGGTAAAGATCCCTATGAATAAAGCCTCTGCTTGAATGTTAGAGTGTCCCTCTGAAAGGCACCTTTTGGGGGACATTAGTGCTCCTCTCTTTCTAAGGCTAGCCTTCTGGTGAGGTGAACAAAGCTGTCAGGGAGAAAAGCTACAGCACATCCCCACACCAGCCTTTACCAATGAGGCAGACTATAAAGAGTGGTCTTAAGAGGTGCTAACTCATTAGGGGTGATGAGTGGCAGGGGCGTCCTCACAGCCAGGTGACTGGTACACATTATTAAGAAATGGACCGAGAGTGATCCTTGAGTTGGTAAATCATTAAGTCAAAGACCATTAAAATGATTGCCTGAAAAAAAGCCTGCATTCTATTCTATGTGTTTTGTTAATTTGCTTCTTGTTTCTTGATTCTTCTTTTACTGTTTCTTGTTCTGCTTGTGCTTAAACTTTCCCTTATATGCCTGGACACCTTAGCATGCCAACATCTGAATTGGTAGTGGAAAGGCCACATCCATCTGAGTGTGTCTTCTGGTGCCCATACTAGACCTGCTGAATTTTCTTCATGCATGAATAGCTCTTGAAAACAGTGCTACAGCAGTGTACATTCAGAAACTATACTGAAAGATTGCTGAAATCCAAGGCCTCCATCTGTAGGGTTATGCAGAGATCAACCCTTTATGCGTGTTGCAGGAGAGTTAGAGAAACGAGTTGCCCTGGAGATACCCACCTTCTCTGATGAGCGTTCATCCATGGAGCAGCTCTTTGGGAACCCTCCTGAGAACAATTCTATGCTTGCTGTTGCCATAGTTCTTCATGTCTCGCCTACAGAAGCTAATGTGGGTATAGCACTGTGAGTGCTGCAGCCTTCATTCATCCCAAAGGCAATAATCTCTGTATTCTCTTTGTGTAAATCCCCAGGGCTGCATAAGTTCATCATAATTTACATTTGCTCTTGAACAGCATCCCTGTAGCGTTATTGAAATTACATGTTACATTGTTTTAGTCATCTTAGCTCTAGCTGAAGGCCATGAAACTCAAAAAGTCACTTTGTATCAGCTCTTGGCCTTTCTGCCTTGTGTCAAATTTTGCTGTTAATATCTCAATGTAAAATGACTTTTGACTACAAGTGAATTATACTTATCATACTCAGATCTAACAAAAATGAGGAATTGACTTACACTTTTTATTGTCGTGTTCTCCGTGTACAAGTAACTTTTTAGACAGGAAAATTCATGCATGTAGAGTATAATCTTCTCTAGGGATTTGTTTTTTGTTTTCAGTGTGAGTACCCATGGTGCACTGATTTGATTTGACCATATAACTGCAGGGTATTATTTCATATCATTCAGGTCAATGGGGATCCTGGACTAAATTCAATTGTAGCAGGACCAAGCTTTGAAGAATATCACTCTCCAGGTAAGGTGACACAAAAAGGCATGTTTCTACAGCAAAAGCAACCACTGCAACCCCTGAGTCTACGTACTGAATGCTCCCACTGTCCCTACTGATAACAAACAACATTACTGGCAGAAACCAATCTGGATTTTTTTTTCCTCCACAGAAAATTAATGGGAAAATCATAAGCCTGCTGACAGACAATCTGTGAAGAATGAGAATGCTGAAGCACATCATATTAATTATTCAGTATAAACTGTTCACCCTGCTCTTCCTGCAGGCACTGGCTTCTCATTCCCGTTTTTACTCTGCCTGCATCTTCTTCAAGTCCTGGATGCACAGTGGTGCAACTGGCTCTACTGAAACCTTTCCCAGCCACCTAGGCTTATTGCATTCAGGGCTTAATATTTACTGTACTCATAGTTCAGCAATGTTTGTGTTTATCTGGTGTCTGCAAAGGCAAGAGGCTGAGAAATGTGGAAAATAGAAGAGCGCAACTGCCAGGGGAGGTCAGGGAGGGGCGGAATGAGCAGGGTCACCTGTAGGTCTGCAAAACATATAGCAAGATAGAGCTGGCAAAGAATCATGGAGCCTGATCAAGCAGTACAAGTGTCCCAAAAACTTCAGGGGGATAATCTATTTGATGATGTTTTTACATACAATGAAGAGTGTAATGGGTTCTTAAGCCTCTGCATAATCCAATAAAGAAAAAAAATCAAAAGCTTTGATAAATCCTCTGCATTAGAAGAAATCCTACAACCTAACTGTTTGGCTCAGAAAGCTCTTTGCAGCGACTGATGCTCATGTTCTGTAAGTGTTCCCTAAAGACCATTATTCATCAGCAGAGAGTTCAGCACAGGCAAATGAGAGACTCGCAGCATGGAGCTCTATTTCTGAAAAATCTTGCATGATCATTTCTCCCCTTGTCCAGCTAATATATCTGACACAGTCATCTCTGTCCTTGCCTCCTTGGCCTTCTCAGTCATGCATAATGTGAAATGGCATATGAGCTGACAGCAAACCTAGAATGGATGTCCCTTCAGTAGCATCATTTGAATGAGCTACTCTGGCCATAAGACTTCTGTTTGTCTGCCAGGGACAGACCCTGGTGCTTCCATGGGTGCTTCCATGCTCTTACTGCACTTTGTGCTGCAATGTCATGGCCTGTGGTTAAAAATAATTTGCTTTCCTTCCTGCATGTGAAGCCCATCAGCCCTCAGTTCTAAGTTTGCATATTGCAAGAGAAACTCTGCCGTGAATGTGATTGTTACTTGTGCCAGGAGCAATACCACTGTACGTTATAATTGCGAAAGTGACAGATTGCTGTCACTGAACAAAGTGCAGAACAAAGGCCTACCTCCAAGTTGCTAGTTGTACCAGGTGTACTTAAAATTACTACAAGTGGGGTTTTTTTTGTCTCCAAGGTTGTAAATCTCTGAATAAAAATAGCTGTCCTAAAGTGGCCACATTGATTTCTCAAGTGATAACACACTTGCACAAAGGGATTTCTCAGACTATTTCCCTGTTTCCAGGCAACCTTGCTGAGGAGAAAGATAAATTAAACATTGTGCTAACAGATTGACATATAACTTTGACAGCTATTTTTAACAAATGTAAATCTAAATTACTGTGCCCAACAGCTTCATTGAAAATCTGTGATCTCAGCTACAATAATACCTCTAATTTATTTCTTTTCACTTTTGCCTGAGACACACAATCCACAGAAAGCAATCCAGAACTATAATTATTGGCATGGTGATATGGGCAGGCATGATGCTTATTAAAAAAATATCTCTGACAGCTCCTTCCCCAAGATGCTGATAATCTGAACTACAAAGACAAATTGATTGTGCAAGTATAGACAAGAGAAGGTGTGAGTAGATTCGGTCTCCTGAAATGCTGAAATTTAGTTCCTTTCCTCTTCTACAGAAACTTTGGAGCTCAACGTCTATACAAGTGCATAGATCAGTCATAGGTGGACACAGGGGAACAGCTATAACCCCAGTGTCTAGATCGAACTAAGGTCCTGGTTCCCTCCAACACAGGGGAAACAAACATCAGTAGGTGGTTCACTACACACACATGCTTTTGTTCCCTGGAGAGCACACTTACTCTTTCCTCTTCTTGGACCAAACTGTTCCCTTCTGTCTGCTGGCTTCTTCCCCTCATTTTTTTTCTGTGCATACACAGCTTGCCAAATAATCCTCCAATGCCTGTTTACAAAGAGAAAGCCCTTCTGCCTGTTGCCTTACATGGTGGTCCTATTGTTTCAGCTCTGTCCCTTGTCACTATGTAAAGTCCCATAATTGTTCTTTGTTCTGAACTGGAAATGTGAATGCCTAACATGTGCTGTAACCATGTCTGTGATTATAAATTGATTTAGGTCATTGTTAACACTGACCAGAAGGATGCTTTTACTTCAGACCTGAAATCTGAAAATTTGTAGGTAACCATGTGAGCCCAGTCAGCCAGCACCAGTTCCTGATCTGTCTGAAAGGCCAGCAGGGTGAAACAGGGATCAAGAACCCTAGCTGAAGCGGGCCTTCTCCCACTGTTGATACAACCATAACATTGTCTCAAACAAAAGTATTAGCTCGTATGGTATACTATCATATTGAAAGTATAACAATGAAACATGATATGGTATTTTATTCTAATGAAAACTGGATGTAAAAACATCATCTAGAATACGATGTATTGTACCTGAGTTTGGGGGTTTGGTGCAAGCAGTTCGGCACGGGTGCTCAGCACCAAAACCAGTAAGCCTGACTCTGCTTCTTCTGCACTGATGCCAAAATTCACATAAAGCAAACCCTAGGTGACTTAATTAGCATCTGGTGAAATTTAGTATCTTCTCTACCCTGATTTGCGTAACTTCTAGGTCAAGCTGAGGACCAGTAAGATAATTACTGAATGCAAATCAGCTAATAATCTTGGAAGCAGATGTCAATGAAGACAGACTTCACAAATCTCTACAGATCTGTTTCCAGTATTATAATACAGTATTTTTTCCTGGTTTTGGTTTTTTGTGATAGAATTCCTGGGCATTTTAGTATTTCAGTATCTTTCCTCTACTTCAGATATGTTAGCAGAAATCTGCCTTTGGTGTATTGAATATGAATTGAATTGAATTGTGACCTATTATACATACCATGGTTTGTTAGATATTAGTTGCAGGGCCTCCATACTGAATAATACTTCAGAGACCAAGATAATCATATTTCTGAATTACTGTCTGCTCCAATCAATGAAACTGGATGATAGGAAGGTGTACAGGTTTCCTCTTCCCTTTCCTGTGCTGTGACAGTTCAAAGCTGCAGTTCCTGACACTTGGGTGGGTGCCTCAGATACTAATGTGCAAGAATACTTCATTCACGAAGGTCCCTCAGCTGGTGGCTGTTGAAGCTGCTCCTGGGATCCTGTTAGCTGAGAATCTGACATTTTTTTTTCGTACCTCCTTTTCCTATGTTCATTAGTTGCCCGTTCATTCTATCAGACTGTGGCAACATATTGATCTTTTTCTTCTCTTTAGTCTACTTCATGGTAACTGATGTAACATAATTGCCTCCAGGTAACACAAAGAATTAGAGAATGTCTAATATGACCATCATGAAAGGGAACATGCTCTTCATTATTCCAAGAGGGAAACACAGAGATATCTGTTAACCCTGGAGAATTTAAGCCACTTAAAATGAGGGTCAATTTGGTGGCTATGGAAACTGTAATTACTCTACTTTCAAATAAAAGAGATATACCAGGCTGTCAAGTTGGCTGGATGACTGCATGCGAAGACTTACTACATTAATCAAAGTGTAACAGAAGTGTAAGCCATATGTGGGGAGAATGCACTTTGGAAGAGTCTCTTCAAAGGACAGGTTATCTAATAAGACAAAAGCATTAACACTTTTGGTGCAATTTAATAGTACTGTTCGCATAATGGAGAACATGAATTCAGGAGTGAGCACTCTTGCTTAAGTGTTAAGGGAGGATGAGCATCTGATGCCCATCAGCTGTCTGGATGTGTGGCACAGAAAGGGTTCTCATTACTCGTAGCAGAATATTGGATGTCCTTTATAAACCGCTATGCTTTCATGTGAGCATGGAAATTTGGAGTAACACATTTATGCCCTATATCGTATCAAAATCAATGATCATCGTCATCTTTCTCATGTTGAAATAGAAACAGTGAATTTTAATTGCTTTTAATACTGGGGAAAATATTTTGTATTTTGAAACTATAGAAGCTTCCCAAAACATTTTAAGCTTAAAATAGTTATGTTCCGGTAGTATTGGTTTAATTTTCAAAACATAATAACTTGAGAAGATACAGAAGTGCAAAAATGGGCTTTGCCACTTAATGCTAGAAAACATGCTCTATGACATGCAAAACATAGCCATTGGACTTTAACACAGGGGTTGCAGAGGTAAGAGACATCTTTTCAGTCTATAGAAATCCTTTTTCTCACATTTGGTATTAAGTTATACATGCATGTGGGTAGAACTCAAGACTTCTCTCACCTGTAGGTTTTGGTGCACGTACAGCCTCACTTTAGATATCTATGAAGCCAATCCACAATAGAATACATAAACAATGGTCCTGAATTTCTGAGGCATGGGTCATTCTAGTTGCCTTTTGATGCCAGTGGAAGATACTCATGTCTCGTAAATATGAGTCTAAATGTGTGGAAAGTTCAGAAGCCCAGTGGTACCTGGGATAGATAGATATGATCCAGCTAGCTGAGTGCTGGATGGCCTCTGCCCCACTTCTTGAGCAACATTTTGTTTAGACAGAAGAATTCATTTTGGAAAAGTACAAATACCATATTGAAATCATGTTTCATTTGCTGCAAAGATACTTTACGTGGGCCTGTTTCAAGTTACCATTTTGATGTATGTAGAAAAATCATCCTGTTGTTCCACTGCCTTGTCTCTGTCAGGAATACAGAGGCCGGTGGGTGGCAGAGCAGCACAGTGCAGGGCAGGAATCAAACAGCATGGACGAAGAACAGGCGAGCTCAGGCTAAGGCAGAAAGTCTCACAGGAAACATGATTCTTGAATGCAACTGTGTGATAAAGATTCAGAGAAAATGGTACTTTGCACAGATTGTCTAGTTTTGTCCTTATTCTGATCTGGCAGCCTTATTTTTAAGTAAATTAAAATTTGTAAAGGTAACTCATGTTTTTAAGATAATTTCTTCCTTCCATGTTCTACTTGCTTAATGAGGAAAAGAAAAGATAGGCATTAATAGTATATTTCCTAAAAATCTAAGACAAAAAAATACTGTGAGATATTGCTTAGGCTGTATCTTCTGAGGAGTTGTTGTATACAGACAAGAAAAATTGAAGGTTTGTTTTTCATGGCATAGCATGAAGCCCTCGTACTGGAATACTGTGTATCCAGTCTTGTTTTTTTTGTGCTGAGCAGAACAGATTTAAGGTTTTCACAGACGTTTTCTGTCACTAGAGCATTAGATATTAAATTACGCAATGAGTTCACTGAAACAAATTCAATTTGTTGAACACTGAAAATACTACTTTTTAGATACTCTCATCTATAAGCCTTCAAGAAATCCACATTTTTCATTGGTACAAACAAACCACTGCCTTAGCTTCAAACCTCAAAATCTAAGACATTCTTTTATATCTTTACCACAGGCAGCTGACTTTCTGCAGCTCCCGATTTCTGTGGAAAATATTAGCTTGAGTCACAGTCTCTGTCTTTTTCTTTCCCTATCTTGCTTAAATACTTCTTAGTTGTTCTTCCTACTCTTCTTTACCCTTCAGTATGTGGTACCTTGCAGTGTGCTTAAGTAGGAGAGAGGAAGGAGTTCAGTAATAAGACTGAACTGGATGCATGTAGCAGCCTACAATACTTCTTAAGGGAGTGAGAAAAAGCATTTTGTATTTCCATAAAAAAACCAAATCACTTAGCTGAGAATCTTACTCTGTTTTGAAGGGAAATCGGTATTTAAGAAAGGAACAGAGCTGCATTTCTGAAGGGTAGAACTCTGACATTGTCCATTCAAAAATGCCTTCACAATTTTTTTTTTTTTTTGTAAAAATGCCCATGAAGAACGGTGTCTTTACCTCATGCTAGTCTTGTAGACGATTGCAATGCACAGGCTGCAGCCCTCAAAGCAAGACTTCCCAGGTGCAAGTGGAAAGTGATACAGAAATTCCATCTGTCAACATAAATCATCAACAAAAACATGTCTTAGTAAAACAATTACGGTAATACTAAGTGACTTTTACCCAAGGTTCATTTCTCAAGGTTGTTTCAGAAATAAGGGTACCCTTTTTTTTCTCTTCCAGTGCTGGAACATGTATATTTCCAGTAATCCATGACTTGAGAAATACACTTACAGAGATCATTAGGAGCAAAATACACAAGTGTTCTTGGAAAGCAGCTGTGCCATGCATGTATCTGTGCCACATACTTAGGTCAAACTATAATAGGAATTTCTAATTTCATTGAAGTTCTTACAAAGAATCATCATGAAATTTGGAAACAGACTTTCCTTATTTGATATAAACAAAAATTATATATCAGAAAGGGAACTGAAAAATATCAAGAGAAAAGTTTGTAAAAACCCTAGAGATAATAAGAAAAAAATGTGTATATGTCACATCACATATCCTATCGTATTATATTACATTAATTATCTGAAAGCAGACTCTGGACCATATGACCTTGCCAGCTGCCTACAGTTAGAGATGTAATGACTTGACTCAGTGATGACTCTGAGGGCAGAATAGCTATGGGAGATCCTGTACAGAGTAATACATATTAATGATCAAAAAAGGGGACAGTTTAGAAAACATACTTTGATGTTCTTGCCTGGGCAGAAGTCTGATTGTCACTCTGACTAACAAATCAAATGCAGTAAGGCATGGGTAACTCATTTCCAGGGCAAAGATGGATGTAGTCTTAGAGGTACGCAGCAAAAGTTGCATTTTGAAACCAAGAATTCCCAAGCTTGTGTAGCTACAGCTTGTGTAGCTACAGCTGAAGACCACTAACTAGTACAGTAACCTGGGTCTTACTGGTGAGAATTGCCATGCTTTTCGCTTTAAAGAAGTTGCAGTTAATGAAGCAAGACTTTGACTTTTGATGTTTCACCTACATTAAAGATTACTCAAAGTCCTATGAGGAAGGAGGCACAATTTATTGATTAAAAACCTACATGGTCTGATTTGCAATTCAGTTAAAGAATTTCATGCCACCCACTTTCACTCTGTAACAACACGATTAGCATACCTTACAATGAAGCACATAAAGAACAACTACAACATGAAGCTAGAGGAAACAACAATGATATCTGAAATATAGAGTGCAGGTACCTTGAAAAGATTGACAGAATAGAAACGTGCCTCTCCAGTAATCTTGTGGTTTAAAATGTATTTGCATATTGTCAGTATCCATTGCCAATGGCAAAGATAAGTTGCGATGGCATTTCATTTGTTCCTACTGCCTTTTGGTCATTTAAGGAGCCTTTAGAATAAAGTTACACAAAACCAAAAGGAAGCTGTGACCCATATAATAGTACACTGCACTTGGTAAATGTTGCATAAATAAATGTTCTTTCATTAACCCATACAGCAGGCTTCAGAGACAGGTAATTACTTCTATCCTGTGCTATTTGAGAATGTGTAGAGTCTGAGCAGGACAGTTGAATTCCTAGCTCAGGACTTTGGTATCCAGTTTGCAGATTTGGAGTGGTATATCAAATTTATCAAGGCTAGAGATGCTCATACAAGAGTTCTACACATTAAATATCAGAAACTTAAGAAATTTTGCATGTAAAGCACCAAATGAGTGTTCAAGGCTGCCTATGACTTGCTCTAAGTCTAAATAATGTCTAAAGTCAAAAGTCAAGATATGAACCCCAGCATTCCTATGGCATTCTTGTGTGTATTTCATTATCTTTTGAGCTGACAAGCATTTTAGCACATACTTTGCAAACTGAAAAAAAGAGCTCTCCTCTCCAAAAAATTGCAACTTGACCTAGCTTTGGATGTTAAGAACAATGAGAAGGGTTTCCCTAAATATATTAATAACAAAAAGAGGACTAAGGAAAATCTTCATCCTTTAGCAGATGAAGGCAGTACCATAACGACAAAGGATGAGAAGGCTGATGTATTTGATGCCTTCTTTGCCTCAGTCTCTCATAGTAGTCTGAGTACCCATACCCCTGAACTAGCAGATGGGTGCAGGGAGAAGGATAAAGCCACTGTAACCCAAAGGGGGATGGTGAGGGACCTGCTCCAACACCTGGACATACACAAGGCAATGAGAATGGATGGGATCCAGATGAGGGTATGGAGGGAGCTTGTGGAAATGCTTACAGAGACAGCAAACCAGAGAGATCCCTGCTGACTGGCATCTAGCAAATGTGACACCCATCCCCAAGAAGGGCTGTAAGGATGATCTAGGGAGCTACAGGTCTGTCAGTCTGACCTTGGTGCCTGGAAAGGTCATGGAACAGATCATCCTGAGTGCCATTATGTGGCACATGAGGGACAACCGCGTGATCAGGCCCAGTCAGCACAGGTTTATGAAAGGCAGGTCCTGCTTGACAAACCTGATCTCCTTCAAAGTGACTCGCTTGGTGGATGAGGGAAAGGCTGTGGATGTTGCTCACCTGGACTTTAGTACAGCCTTTAATACAGCTTCCCATAGCATTCTACCGGAGAAGCTGGCTGCCTATGGCTTGGACAGGAGTACTCTTTATTGGGTAAAAACTGGATGGAGGTCTGGGCTCAGAGTGTGATGGTGAATGGAGCAAATGGAGTTAAGTCCCCTTGGTGGCCAGTCATGAGTGGTGTTGCCTGAGGCTCGATTCTGGGGGCCAGTCCCCTTTAACATTTTTATCAACGATCTGGATGAGGGTAAGTTTGCAGATAACACAGATATGCAGATATTCACCTCCTTGAGGGTAGAAAGGTGTTGCAGAGGGATCTGGACAGGTTGGATTGATGGGCCAAGGCCAATGAGGTTCAACAAGGCCAAGTAACGGATCCTGCACATGGGTCACAATAACCCCATGCAGCACTATAGGCCTGGTCAAAGAAGAGTGGCTGGAAAGCAGAACAGGACATGGGGATGCTGGTATATAGCCACATGAATATGAACCAGCAGTGTACCCAGGTGGCCAAGAAGGCCAACAGAATCCTGGACTGTATCAGGAACAGTGTGGTGAATAGGACTTGGGGAGTGTTCCACTGTATTGGCACTGATGAGGCCCCATCTTGAGAACTGAGTCCAGTTTTGGGCCCTTCACTACAGAAAAGACACTGAGGTGCTGGAGTGTTTCCAGAGAAGGGCAATAAACCTGGTGAGGGGTCTGGAAAACAAGACCTATGAGGAGCAGATGAGGGAACTGTGGTTGTTTAGCCTGCAGAAAAGGAGGCTGAGG
>VZRU01011437.1:180567-194885 GCA_013398155.1 Pedionomus torquatus
TCCCTACAACTGCCTGAAAGGAGGGTGTATCAAGGTGGGATCAGTCCATTCTCCAAATAACTAATGATAGGGAAGAGGACATGGCCTGAAGTTGCACTAGGGGAGGGTTAGGTTGGATATTGTGAAAAATGTTTAAACTGCAAGGGTTATTAAGCACTGGAATGGGCTGCCCAGGGAAGTGGTTGGGTCACCATCCATGATGGTGCGCTTAGAGATATATTTTAGTGATGTTTTTTTCTCAGTGTTAGTATGGACAAGATCTGAAAGGTTTCTTCCAATCCAGACAATTCCATGATTCTATGAATTGTAACCCTTAACATCAGCACATAGAGCTCTTCGTTTACCTTCCCTGTGCTCTGTCATGTGAAGTGAATGGGATAAACAGAGGTGCCTTTATATTACATTTCAGGAAATTTGCGGTTGAGTTCCTCAAGGCTGTTGGCTTGCCAGTCTGCAATATTAAAACCAAACCATCACATGACTGTCAGAACTGATTCAATAGCTTTTGTCAGCTGTGGAACAGGGTGTGTCTAAAGTCTACTGCACAGATCCTGTTGGAGGACTGGTAGAAGTTTTTCTCCTTGGAGTTGGGCAGCAGGATTAAAAGAAGGACAACCCTAAGGGAGTAGTGTACCCTTTGGGGAGCTGTTTCAAACCTGATCTGGGCTTTATTTTGTCAAACCAAGACTTTTTTTTCCTTTATAGTAGTACACAGAATTGTCCAGGGACCATTATCTGGCCTTGTGGACAACAAGCTTGGCTTAAAACCTTACAGCTAAGCCTCCTTACCCTCCAGAGTAGTGTATCATCATCTGTATGGCCTATTGAGAACAGTTAATGTCCTGTGGTTATTCCAAGGCATGCCAATTTACTGCTTTGGAGAGGGCTAGATGATCCAGAACCATGCCCTGGATCTCATGATCCAGACTACACATGCCACAGTCTTGATCTGTGTACTACATTTGGGGTAACCATATCCCACTCTCTAAGTGGATATAGACTGGATGCAGTACATATAGTGAATATAATATATAGTTCTTTTACTTTTATCCTTATGGCTTTTTAATATTTTTAAAGTATAAGCTAAAAAACTAAACCTGGGAAGGAGCAACACCTACTAATCTTTCCATTTGTAACCTTTATAGTCAGACTGAATGTCATTAAACTAGCAAAAAGAGCTTTTCAAAATATTTCCCCAGGGTAGGAACTGTTTCCCTTTAAAGAGCAAAAGTGGATAACTTTCCCTGTTAAAAAACCTCAAGGCAATCTTGCACAACTTTGATGTATTAAACCAGAATTTGTGGACATACACAAGCTTTTGGATTGGGATGAAGGCTGTCACATAATAAATCCCAGCCTTCTGGCAATGGCCATGTTTCCTTCACATTTTACAGATCCATAGAAACAGTCCCTCGATCTTCAGGGTTAAAATAGTCTTATACTTTAGCATAGCATAGCATAGCATAGCATAGCATAGCATAGCATAGCATAGAATAGAATAGAATAGAATAGTTCAGTTGGAAGGAATCTACACCAATCTAGTCCAACTGTCCTGCCACTTTAGGGCTGATGAAAAGTTAAAGCATGTTATTAAGGGCATGGTACAAATGCTTCTTAAACACTGACAGGCTTGTGACATTGACCACCTCTCTAACAAACCTGTTCTGGTGTTTGACCACCCTCTTGTAAGGAAATACTTCCTCATGTCCAGTGTAAGCCTCCCCTAATGCAAGTTCTTATGCATTCTGTAGCTGGATCCCAGAGAAAAGAAATCAACACCTGCCTCTACACTTTCCCTCCTCAGGAAGCTGTAGAGAGCAATGAGGTCATCCCTCAGCTTCCTATTCTCCAAACTACAGAAACTCAGGGGTCTTAGCCACGCCTCATAAAAAAATTCCTTCCAGCCCTTTTACCAGCTTTGTTGCCCTCCTCTGGATACACTCACTTCCATAACTTTTCTAAATTGTGTGGGCCCAGAACTACACACAGTGCTCACAATGAAGCTATAGCAATGCTAGATATATGACAAATAATCACCTGTTTTGACCAGCTGGTTATGCTCCATTTAATGCACCCAAGGATGTGGTTTGCCCTCTTGGCTGCTGAGGCACACTTCTGATTGATACTGAGTCTGATGTCAACCAGTGCCCCCAGATCCCTTTATTCTGGGCTACTCTCCAGCCACTCAGACCCACCACCAGTGAATGAATGTGAACTAGTATCAGAGCTTGACCGCTACAAATCAAAGAAACATAGAATCATGGAATGGTTACAGTTGGAAGGAACCTTAAAGATCACTGAATTCCAACCACCCTGCGCTGTTCAGGGACACCTCCCACTTCAGCAGGTTGCTCAAAGCCCCATCTAGCATGGCCTTGAACCCTTCCAGGGATGGGGCATCCACAGCTTCTCTGGCCAGCCTGGGCCATTATCTCACCACCCTCACAGGAAAGAATTTCTTCCTAACATTTAAACTAAATCTCCCATCCTTCAGTTTAAAACCATTACGCCTCATCCTAAGGCTACACTCCCTGGTAAAGAGCCCCTTTGCATCCCTTCCGTAGGCCTTCCTCAGGTACTGGAAGGCTGCTTTAATGTCTCCCAGGTGCCTTCTCTTCTCCAGCCTGAACAAGCCCATCTTTCTCAACCTGTCTTCATAGGTGATGTGTTCCAGCCCCCTGATCATTTTCATGGCTCTCCTCTGGACCAATTCCAAGAGGTCCATATCCTTTCTGTTCTGAGGACAGCGGGAGTTTATTTGATCTCAGGCATTCACTAAGACACTGTAAGAACTGCTGAAACACAGTATTCCAGAATGCAACTTTGTAGGAAATAAAGAAGTCTTTACCCATGACATAAAAGAAATGGCTTTTTAGCATTATCAGTGGACTTCCTTCATCACCACTCTTCTTCACTTTTCCCTTGCATTTCTGATCATTGTTAGAAACCAGCAGGTTTCTTTCATATCTTCAATTCCAAGAGGTCCATATCCTTTCTGTTCTGAGGACAGCGGGAGTTTATTTGATCTCAGGCATTCACTAAGACACTGTAAGAACTGCTGAAACACAGTATTCCAGAATGCAACTTTGTAGGAAATAAAGAAGTCTTTACCCATGACATAAAAGAAATGGCTTTTTAGCATTATCAGTGGACTTCCTTCATCACCACTCTTCTTCACTTTTCCCTTGCATTTCTGATCATTGTTAGAAACCAGCAGGTTTCTTTCATATCTTCCCTCCAGAATAAGATTCCTGTTCTCCTCTGTTCTCCTCACCTGCCAAACAAATTCCCTGATTGAAGGCAGGAGATGATTATGCTGCTGATGAAAGAAGGGTTTAGAAATATGAACAGCAGTTTTTGTTATGTCACTCTGACCAACATGCTGGAGGCTTCTGGCAATATAAATTTCAATAACATACCATAGTACCTGATATATTCCATTATATTCAAAAGTGCCATCATTCTCTACAATGAAGCAAGCAGATGAAAATTTGTTTCAGAAAAACAGTTCAAGGCATATTTTCCATGCCTTTGGGGTCAGCTCCAGAGTCTCTTTGCAAGGATTATGGTAAATAGGCCCAGTAAAACCCTGAGAAAAAGAACCAAAAATCACACTTGGTGTTGATACAGGGGGAAATATCAACCCTGTATCAGTGATCCAAGAAACTGCACATGCAGTTAAAACAAGGCATTCTCTATTTTTGGCCTGTTGCTGATGTATTTTCCCTCTTTGCTTGCCTTGGGTAGTCAGGTTGCCCTGTTGATGTTCTACTGCATTGGGTAGCATCCACAGAACATGAAAGAGAATGTGACACTTCAAGTACCAGGATGACCTGTGCAAGGAAGTAAATATTTCTATCTCTCTGCAGCTAATTTTAAGAAATTAGCTTATATTTCCGTGTATTTACAGGAAACCTTGTAAATCAATAAAGGCAAGAACTTGGAAATGGGGACAATACGTATGATGGGTCCAGCTTCAGAAGTACAGAATATGGAACTGGAAATACAGGAAATTAAGGAAGAGAAGCATGCACAGTATTTGAGTCATGTTTTAGAGCAAGGCAGCACTGTGTGGGTAAGGGTTTGGGGTTTGAGATCAAAGCCTTAGTTTAGGTAGATGCAGCATATGTCACTAGAGATGATTAGTGGTGTTTGGTTTTTGCTTTTTTTCCTTTTTTTTTCACAAATGTCTATGCAAGCTAGATGTCTTGGCAGCAATACTTGCTCATCAGCAGGGAAGTAGCCCTTCAAGGAATTTTGCTTCCATGGGGTTTTGTCTATACCTTCTCCTATTCTTGTGGCCAATGACCCAAGTCAGGAGAGATGATGAGCACTGCAGGATAAAGTCCTGTAAAATCACAGCTACTTTATAAGAAAGTAGTCTACGAAATACAAAAATAGAACATTGGCAATACAAGCAGGAAGTAAAGCTGTGTCCTTTAATCTGTTAAAATATAACTTCATGCTCAAGCTACATTTTCAGCAGAAAAAGCAATTTGTACCATGTAAAGCAGAAGCACTTCTGATGGAAGCAAATTACTTGTATGGCTTTCATCTCTCTGCAATATCAGACCTTTCTTGCACTTATATCACCTTGCTCTCCTGAATTACTTTTTGGCCAGCAGAGTTTTCCTAGAACAGATCTCCCATAATAACATTTTTGTATTCATGTGTACAAACAATTTCGTTTTTTTGACAGTATCTATGGAAGGCGAAGCACACATAATGCTGAGATTTTTCCATTTGCCTGCATTTTTTAGCAATTTTAGCAATGAGTAAAATGCTGGGGGGAGGTATGAGATGGATAGGCCTTTACGGGAGAAGTCTGTAAGTCCAGTGAACACCTTAGTCCTTGCATCTATCTAGTAAACAATGAATTATAACATGAGTGGCAGCTTGTGGTTGAAATTACATGAGAAAACTATTTGTAGAATATTACGTAGAAACATACAGGCAAAATACAAGAGCCTGTAATTCCATAAATAGGTTTTTAAAGCGATCAGGCCCAAATACTTAGCCAAGAGACAGAAATGTGTGCCTGAGCCAAGCGGTCACCATAGAAGTGGAAAAGTTAAAACTGGGCCAGAATGCAAAGTTAAATGGTGGTAAAGCACAGCCATAGTTACTGTTGCCATGGTTTCTTCTCAACCCTCATGGCAAGTGCTTGCAAGGCTTTCACACCTCTAGGTATGCTGTGTCAGGATGGTCAGGGAACTACAGCTCTTGGGATGCTGCCAGCCGGAAGCCTCTGCCCCCTTGATTTCTGCTCTGTGTCTCTCATCTTGTGAAATGACACGTTTCCATAAGGCCTGCTGCTGGTGTTGATATCATTAGGGCAAAAGAACCGCCATACTCACGAGTGCCACGTGATGTTTGACAACGTGTTTTGCCTTCTGTCAGTGTTTTGTGTGCATCTCCTGTGCTTTACCAAGTAGAGATAAATGGTTTCCACAGCAGTTTGCAGTAACCCGTGCCAGTGTACAACAGCCCCTAAAGGAAAGGCAGGATTAAAAAAACAAAAGCAGATCTCAGCTAGTCTTCCAGGACAAAAAGACAAAGAACAGAGTTTAATTACCAATGTAAAATGTAACTCCTGCTTTGTGATCTGGGTGAGTGGGGACAGAGCCCAGTGAGGGTTCTCTGTGCTAGCAGAGACCCGCACAAGAGCATCCATCCAGCAGAGTATTTTTAACAAGCTTGAGAAGCACATTGCAAAAGCTGGCTTCAGTGCCAGTGTTCCCAGAATTGCGCACGGGAAGCCTGGTGACCAGAGCGGTTTGTAGGCAGCCCACTCAAATCTCTCCTCACTACCCTTCCTGTCTTCCTCCCATCAGGGAGCAGATTGTGTCTCCTCTGTGGTTCTTACCCTCTGCCTGACACACGCACAGACAAACCTTTTTGCTGGGCAGAGTTCTAGGTTTGTCTGTTTGTAATTTTGGCTTTCTGGCCTTCAGAGAAAGGGCTGTAAGGTCTGAGGTGTTGCAAAGTTATTCAGTCCCTTTGAGTTTTTAAGAGATTATTCTTACCTGTTTTGTTTTTAGCTGTGGTTTTTTTTCTCTGGAGTCAGCAGTCTCTGGCAATATTAAGAAACTTAATACACTTCTCTTCCCACATCTTACTGAGGTCTGACTTCAAAATAAGACCTTGCTACAGGCAGATGTCTTCCAAAATGTAAGCTGCTAGTAAACACAAGTTACAGCAATGGGAGTCAGACCGGTTTTTAGAGCCAGGGTTCCCAAACTTCAGTTCATGTGTAACTGCTTCCTGGATACTCTCCAGAGCAGGCACCACATAACAGAATAAATTTGTAGCACAGCACCTTTTATTTAATTATATATCTCCATTGAAATGTTCATTAGCGAGCCATATGTAAATACTTCCTTGGACACAACTGAAAGGCTGAGAAGTTTATTAGGAGAAATTGGGTGAGTAGGCGGATGGATTTTACCCAGTCAGATCCCTAATGCTGCTGCATCTCTGGAAATAGATGGGAAGAAACTGCAGGCTCTCTTTCATGGCTGTTTCTAAAGCATGGCAGGAAACAGGGGATCCTCTTCTCATATGGTATTAGCATGTAAGTTGAGTAGGTTCATTGCAAGGAAACTTCATCATTTTCTTTTTTTTAAATCACAACATGCTCACATAGTTTTCTAGTCTTTTTTTGTTCACTATAAGCAAACAGCATCCTAGAAGCAAAGTAAATTCCCCCAGCACCTTGGGTGAGAAAGTAGATGCTCCATTATAAATTGAGATGCATTAAGTGTTTCTCTACATTTTTATTGCCATAAATACTGCTCGAAATATGGTGATTACAATAGTCACCATCTCCTGTCTTAAAGACAAGGAAAATTAGTAAAAGAATACATTATTCAGTATCTTTTGATAACTCTGCAGGCTGCAGGACAGAAGAAAAGGATGACAATGGGAGGAAAAGGTTCTGTCCTGTGCAATAACATGCCACCTTGGTCTGCATACATTGCTGGACCAGTGGTTTGTCTGCATGGCTACTCACTCACTTCTCTTCTTGAGCTTGCACAGGGAATAAACTTGGCTTTTGGACTTCTGTGAAAGTGACAAAAATGTCTGTCTGTATTAACTGTGTATCTTAAAATAACCCGATCCATTTGGTTATAGCACAGCATATTGCCTTCAAGAGGAAGCAAATAAAATGGCTTGCCTATTTTAAAACTGAAGATTTTGTAAACTAAGTAAGTCCTAATGCATTGTTACATTAAAAAAAAAAAAAAAAAAAAAATTTTTTAAAAAATTCTGTTTAGAAGGAGCAANAACAGTGTAGGAAATTCACCATCATTTTAATTGAGGGAGACTATTTTTCCTGACAGCAGCTGCACTATATATACTTACAGACCAAAAAATACCTATTTTTTAATGCCTAGCAGCTTCCCTTTTCAGATAAAGTTATCTTACCTCCACAGATGAAAAAATACTTTCTCTCAGATACTTCACCTTTTTTCTGTCAAACTGTGCTGAAAAATCTCAGTGGACAATATTTAAACCTATTTAAAATACCCATACTAACATTTTTTTGAAAAAAACCCAAACTGTAACTTGTGCTTCCCTGTAGAGATTACAGACCACTAATGTTCTAAAAAAATAGAAATAAGTATGTCAAAAGACTAGGCCAGATAGAGTACCATTCTGTTTCTAGTGTGACAATTAGAATGCCAGAATTAAAGCATTTAATTAATTTGATACAAGCATTGAATACCAATGTAGCATGTGCAGCACAGTAAACAGAAGCAACATTTGGCCGTGTAACGCATTCTTACTCAAATATCTTTCAAAAAAAAATAAAAAGGATTAATCAATAACTCGGAAGAGAATATCAATTGTTTAAATGTAAATTAGCTTAGCTTCAGTCTCTTTCAGTTTTAGAAGCAAGTTTGACACAATTAAATAAATATTCACGCTCCAAAGCAAGGATTCATGAAGAGAGTAGAAGGAATTCATGCCAATGAATACTAATGGAATTTAAAACATTTTCTCCAATAGAAATTGATAGTCCTACCATCTTTAGTTTTCTATACAGAGATAGAATTGCATGGCTGGTACCATATAGTAACAGCCAAATTGAATGGCAGGGGATCAGATAACCCCCATCTGCAGGAGAGGGGCACAAAAGTGAAGAAAAATAAAAAGCTACCTGGTGTCTTTCTAGTAACCATGCATTAAAAGAGAAACCTTAAGGCTGATGGTTGCACTCTTTGGACCCTAAAAGGTAATGTGCAGAGGGTTGATAGTCCACATTATTGTCTTCCCTTTAAAAAAGACACAGTATCCACAAGACAGATAGGGAGCAAAGGAGCAAAGTGCTCATTCTCACCAGTCATCATGCTGGGAGGAGGCCACAAGAACTGCTTATTTGGAGCAAATGGAGGCAGAGTGACTAGAAAGCAGAGTAAGTTGAGAAGGCAACAGCTCTTCTTTTTTTGAAAGAATACTCTAAAGCATGGGATGAGGAGTACTGTAGACCCTTAGTCATATAATCATAGAAACATAGAATGGTTTGGGTTGAAAGGGACCTTGAAGATGACCTAGTTCCAAACCCCCTGCCATGGGTAGGGATACCTCCCAATAGAGCAGGTCCCATCCAACGTAACCTTGAATATTTCCAGCGATGAGGCATCCACGACTTCCCTTAGGAACCTGTTCTAGTGCCTCACCACTATCACAGTAAAGAATTTCTTCCTAATAGCTAATCTGAATCTACTGACTTTCAGTTAAAAACTATCACTAAAATCCCTCATAAAGAGTCCATCCCCATCCTTCCTGGAAACTCAAAAATGTTTTTAAATCTGACAACCATCTTGATATAGTTGCAATCTGAAAGGTAAATAAATTAAAGAGCTTTTAAATAAACATGTTTCAAGAGAGACTTGGAAAAGGTGTTCCTTATAAACAAACAAAATACAAAATTAAAATCATAGAATCATAGAATGGTTAGAGCTGGAAGGGACCTTAAAGATCATTGAGTTCCAACCCCCCTGACATGGACAGGGACACCTGCCTCTAGACAAGGTTGCTCAAAGCCCCATCCCGTCTGGCCTTGAACACTTCCAGGGATGGTACATCCACAACTTCCCTGGGCAACCTGTTCCAGTGTCTCACCACCATCACAGTAGAGAATTTCTTCCTAACATCTGATCTTAATCTCCCCTCTTTCAGTTTACAACCATTACGCTACTACCTGGCTACTATGGCTACTCCCTGATAAAGAGTCCCTCCCCATCTCTTCTGTAGGCCTTCTTTAGGTACTGAAAGGTTAAGGTGAGGTTTCCCAGGTGCCTTCTCTTCTCCAGGCTGAACAAGCCCAACTCCCTCAGCCTGTCTTCATAGGTGATGTACTCCAGCCGCCTGATCGTTTCCTGTTCCAACAGGACCATGTCCTTCCTGTGCTGAGGACTCCAAAACTGGACACAGTACTCCAGGTGGGGTATCACCAGAGCAGAGTAGAGGGGCAGAATCACCTCCCAGGACCTGCTGGCCACACTTGTTTTGATGCAGCCCAGGATGCATGTGGTTGGCTTTCTGGGTTGCCAGCCTGCACTGCATTCCCATGTTGAGCTTCTCATCCACCATCACCCCAAGTCCTTTACCTCAGGGCTGCTCTCCAGCCATTCTCTGCCCAACCTGTATTTGTGCCTGGGATTCCTGTGGCCCAGGTGCAGGACTTTGCACTTGGCTTCATTGAACTTCATGTGATTTGCAGAAGCACATTTCTCAAGCCTGTCCAGATCCCACTGAATGGCATCTCTCCCCTCCAGGGTATTGACTTCACCACACAGCTTTGTGTCATTGGCAAACTTGCTGAGGGTGCACTCCATTCCACTGTGCATTGTTCTCACTTTTTAATGCACGGAGGTCTGAGTATTGTTTCTAAAAAAGGAAATCCTCAATCTCTGGTGATCTTTGATTCAGGCAAAATCTCAGAATCTTACTGCTAAATGTAATTCAAACAGTATAAAATAAATACGTAATTATATAAAAAATTGCAAGTTTTACATTAGGCTTATTAATGAAGTGCTCTATTTAGCAAATGTAGCAATTACAGAATAGTGATCCACCACTTACTAGAGATCAACCTGCCTGTTGAAGTCTTACGTTTCCTTATTTGTCATTTACTCTGACTTCCACTCAGCAAAAATGTGTAAAAACTTTCTTATCTCAGCTACCTGTTTACTTAAAACTAAGTATTTATATAATTAAATGTATAGAAATACAGCATTTGAAACTTACTTGCTTGCAAATAACATTCAGAATCTTTAGGAAGATCCCAAGTAAGCACAAAATAACCTATAATAACTGTCTGGATTATTACATTAAACTACTAAATAGTCACTCTAACATGACAGTAGGCAGACTATTGTCTGCATTCATTTTAGAAATGTAAGATAAGAATATGACTGAAAATATGTCTGAATTGAATCCCATTTCATTGTACACTATTTCTGTCATATTCACCAAGTCTTGCTTTACATTTTGGAAATAAATATTCAGTATGAAATTATAGCATGAAATAATCATACAAAACTTGTCATTTCTTAATAGTCCAACTACTGTTTTCACCAGTGGTACTTTGCAAACTGTTTTGGATTTACATTATTTTTGGTGTATTGTACTTTGAGAACAGCTGAACACTGCCAATGTGTACCCTTTAATTCCTGCACAACAAGCTGCAGAAGAAAATAACAGCTCTGAATCTACAAGTTAAATCCTCGATCTAGAACATCTGGAACTTGTCCTGGACAGTTTGTCCATGTACTTTGCTATCCAGCTATCTTCTTTCTGCAGTGTGATCCATAGTTACGTTGCACTGCTGAGATCATTTGCTAAGAAAGCTAGCACTTTCTGAGATCTGCTCAGATAGTCGGCCTTAAAACAACTGTCAGATTTAGATTCATGAAAGAGAATTTTCTCTCTTGTCATTGGCAGGACCTTTGAGGAAGGGGAGGATTAGTTACACTGCTGTGCTTTGATTCTTGGGTACTTTTGGGGTAACAAATGCCTCCTACCTCCTAACTGACTGGACGTGCAGGGTAGCGGTCTTGCTGAGGCAGTTGCTCCCATTCCTTCCCTCCAGGGAGACCCAGGAGCACCTGTTCGCAGGCATCAAGGAAACGCGTGGGCCAGACGTCTAACAGGAGACCTCACTAGTCTAGCACTGCAGCTATGCTGGTTGAGGTTGTGTAATAATTTGCAAAGAGCAAGTCTTGTTCCACCTTCATTTGTGCCCTGAGCTACCAAACAAGAACTCGTGCAGAGTTCTTTTAGAAACAAGGAAGAGATTTTCATAAAAGCCCTGCCTCAATATGTCAGAAGATCTTAGAAAACAGTAAGTGAGCAGTTTATTTCTGCCTGCCTACATAAAAGACCTGCACTCGGCAGTATACTTTGCATTCTTTCAGACCCATACAAGCACAGTGGGGTTTTTTAGTTATCAAAGGAAATACAAATTCAACACTAGGTTTTAAGCTGTGGGCCTTAGGCCAGGACAATTTTTGAAGCATACTGTGAATTTTAACAACAAAAAAAGCTTATGCCTTTTTCTCCTGCAAACTTGACTTTCAAATCTTTCCCTAGGCTACAAGCAAAACTGAACGTGGGGCACTGATCCTGTTTCTTCATTTTTGCATACATCACGGAGCTGTTGCAAAACAGCACAGCTTGCAACTTCTATTAAAGGGACCAAATGCCAGAAAAGAAGGGCTGTTTGTAAAGGTCAGGATGCAGATGTAGTGAAATGCCCTGAGGAAGGGAAAGTAAGGAGGGTGGAGATACAGTGGGAGAGATGTAGAAAGCAATTGCTTGTTCTGTACCTTCCATAGCACATGTTTAGTCTTTTTCACCAGCAAATAACCAATTTCACGTAGGTTGCACTTTTTAATCCTTCAGTCAACACACGAACCTGAGCAATTTCCGCTGGCAGCAAACACTATGAATCATGGAACCACAGAATCATTGTGGATGGAAAGGACCTCTGAGATCATCGAGTCCAACCATACACAAATACAAATTGTTTTTCACTAGAGAAATTACAGATAATTTCATTTCAAATTCTGCCTGGAAACATTTAACTACTGCAAACATGAATTCATGTGACCTTTCTGCATCTAGACACTAAAACAAACTACTTAGCAATTTGCCTGCAAGCATCAGTGCTTTGCCTTGATTGCTTATGTCCTGGCCAAACTATAGGATTAGGACTCACGTCTGGCCATCCAGAAGTTAAGATCAAACTGGATATGCACTGCTTCATTAGTGACTGTTGCATTTCAAAAAGATAAGGGGAAAGAGCTGCTAGATTCTGCATTCTACAGGTGATTTGACTTTCACTTTCATGTTCTGGAAAGGTCTAAACTTGAGAACATAGATGTAACTATTAGGCTCAATACTCCACCCTTTTCAGGCTCCCATCACCCAGCTGATTTCAGTTATGCACCTGAAATACATTGCAATGGGCATCTGGAACCCACAAGAGCAGAATAATTCTGGAGACCACTAAATGGTATTTTTAAGGAGCAAATGGTATTTGTCAAGAAGTTTATTTCTTACCCACCAAGGTTAATAACAGGCTGCAAGAAATACATTTCACTCCTTTGTAACATTATAGAATCATAGAGTGGTTAGAGCTGGAAGGGACCTTAAAGATCATCGAGTTCCAACCCCCCTGCCACGGGGGTATTGACCCCTTCCCTCCAGGATATTGACCATGCTACACAGCTTTGTGTCATTGGCATACTTGATGAGGGTGCAGTCAGTCCTACTGTCCATGTCACCAACAATGATGTTAAAAAGTAGAGGTTGGAGTACTGACCCCTGAGGAACACCACTGTCTTCCACTTGGACATTGAGCCCTTGACTGCAACCCTTTGAGTGCAGCCATCCAGCCAGTTCCTTATCCATTGAGTGGTCCATTCATCAAATTCATGACATTCCAATTTTGAGATCAGGATGTCATAGAGGATAGTGTCAAACACTTTGCATAAACCCAGGTAGATGACATCTGCTGCTCCCCCCCTTATCTACCAATGCTTTAGCACCATGGTAGAAGCCCACCAAATTTGTGAGGCATGTTTTGCCTTTGGTGAAGACATGTTGATTGTCACCAATCATCTCTTTATTTTCCAGGTGCCTTAGCAAAGATTCCAGGAGGATCTTCTCCATGATGTTGCCAGGCACAGAGGCGAGACTGCCTGGCCTGTCATTACCATGTTTTTGAAAATGGGCATTATGTTTCCCCTTTTCCAGTCAGTGGAAAGTTTACCAGACTGCCACAACTTTTCAAATATGTTGGAAAGCAGCTTAGCAACCTCATTTGCCAGCTCCCTCGGGAGCATCCTCACCTGTGGATGGATTTCATCAGGTCCCATGACTTAGATACCTTCAGATTCCTTAGATAGTCTTGAACCTGATCTTCTCCTATATTGAGTGGTTCTTCATTCTCACAGGCCCTGTTTTTGCCTTCTGCAAATTGAGTGGTGCGGTTAAAGCCCTTGCAGGTGAAGACTGAGGCAAAAAAGTAATTCAGTCCTCAGCTTTCTCCATATCCCGGGTGATTAGGTCTCCTGTTTCCTTCTGGAGAAGGCCCACATCTTTCTGAGTCTTGCCTTTATCCCTGACATACTTACAGAAGTTTTTCTTGTTATCTTTGATATCCCCCATCAGATTTAATTTTATCAGTGCTTAACCTTGACTAATCTGGTTCCTGGCCACTCAGACAGTTTCTCTGTATCCCTCCTAGTCTATCTGTCCGTGCTTCCACCCTTTGTAGGCCTCCTTTTTGCTTTTGCGCTTGTCCATAAACTCCTTGTTCATCCATTTAGGGCTCCCGGCTTTTTTGCCTGACTTCTTTCTCAGGTTGCACCACTCATGAGCTTGGAGGAGGTGATCCTTGAATACTAACTAGCTTTCTTGGGCCCCTCTCCCCTCCAGTAGTTTTTCTCATGTTACCCTGCCAAGAAGGTCCCTCAAGAGGCCAAAGTTTGCTCTCCTTAAGGCCTGGGTAGTGANTCCTTAAGGCCTGCAAGCTCACTACCCAGGCCTCAAGAGGCCAAAGTTTGCTCTCCTTAAGGCCTGGGTAGTGAGCTTGCTGCACACCCTCCTCGCTGACCTAAGGATCTTGAATTCTACCATTTTGTGATCACTACAGCCAAGGCTACCCTCGAGCTTGACAGTCCCTACCAGCTGCTCCTTGTTGGGAAGGACAAGGTCTAGTATGGCTTCTCTCCTCATTGGCTTCTCTACCATTTGAAGAAGAAAGTTGTCATTGACAAAAAGGAAAAAAAGGAAAAAAAAAA
>VZRU01011437.1:218565-233717 GCA_013398155.1 Pedionomus torquatus
GAGGGCAGCCGTGTGACTGCGTTTCAGCAGCCGTGCTGTTGTGAGGGTCGCTTTCCAGGCATCGCTGCTGGAGCTGGGAGTCGGCTCAGGGGATGTGCAGCAGAACGCTGCCGGCTGAAGTGCTGCCTGGCTTGAACCTTGATTCTTGAATGCTGCGTAATGATCTCCTCCTGCCACACTATTTGTGCAAAGAGCTTAAGCTATTAGCCGTGCCTTGGCTTTGTTTCTTTTTTTTTTTTCCTTCCTCCCCCCCCCACTCCCCTAGCGCTTTCTGTTTTTAAAAACTGTCAGTTTAACACTGACTTGAGTCATGTGCAAGCCCTTTTCGTCTTCCTTCCCCGCTCTTGAAGGGGGAATCCGGTGACATTTTAGCACATCGGCATGGCAGAAGCCTTTTCTAGCGTTCATCTTGGCGATTTCAAAGCTTAGAATCAGTGTTTATTTATCACAGGGTGGCGTTGGTGGGGCAGATGATCCCATGTGAAGGGATCGGTAGTACCAAAGGGTCTGCTAAAGGGTATAGTAATAGCAGATGTTGCAATGAAGGTACCGGCGTAGGCAGGAACTTAGACATACAACACTGTTTCTTAAAAATTCCAACGAAACAAAAAGTCCCCATGTTATCAGAAAGTTCATTGGACTGTATTTAAAATGAACTTCACCACTTCATTTGTGTGCCAGCTTTTTGCCCTGACTTGTACAGACACACGATGAATGCGTACTTTTATTTTCACTAGTATTCTTGGTTGTCTTTGTCGTACATCTGGAATGACAAGCTGTGTTGGACAGCCAGGTTGTAATAATGTATTGAGTATCTTTTAGAAAGACGCCTTTTATTGTGCTAAACCCCAAATTTAGGTTGTCTGCTCTATATGTTTTGTTCAGACACATAAAAGGGTTCGATTTGGTTTCCATTCTTTTTGGTGAGAACATAAAGTGTTGTGAAATTCAGGTTTTGGTTTCTTAAAAGTGAAACTATGCTTGTGCTTACAGACGCATAATTTGCTTCTTAGAAGAAAATAAAGACACAGATCTAGAAATCAGCTTTTGTGTTTTCTTAAGGTTCTTCAGGGAGAAGATGATGTGATTATGCCAGTTCAGAAAGTGTTAAGGTTTATGTACCCTCTGGAGTGTTTATCTTAAAGTGAAGGTGTCAACAAGGTGTTTGGTCCCCAATTCATATTTATGAAATAGAAGGATTGCCCTTAGGCCAGTCACATAAGAAGTGTTTAAATGTATAGGGTTTTCTCCAAACAAACGTGCTTTGGAAGTCACATGTTCGCTTCAGACACAGCAGTGAAGACCAAGCACTTCGTTTTTACAGTACAGGGAAGTTTGTTATCTCCAGAACAGAGCAGTGCAGTGTAGACCAAGTGTTTCATTTTTACAGTATGGGGAAGTACAATCACTGAATATTGTTACATAGTAATAAAAGAAATAAAAAAATTCTTCCAGTTAGCAGAATATTAGGTAGTGGAATTCAGTAAAAAAAAAGTGGTTTGTTAATGTGAGCGGTTACAGACAAAGTATTACAATACTGAGGTTGTTTTTATTCATCTTAATCCTATACAAGCTTGGCATTCAGTCTAAATCTGTACGATTTTAAGAATTGAAAAGAATTTTAAACTCTACTCAGGATTTTCCTTGAAAAATTTAAAGAAAACTATGAATATCATCAATGTTACTTACTTTTGCGATAAAATATCAGCGGCTGGTAAGACACTGCAAAGTGTTTGACAGGGCTTTTGCTTTAAAATGGAATGCAGTTACTTAAAAGGTCCAATGCTTCCATCTCATCATCACTTTGAGAAACTGGGATTATTACACTGTGAAGTGTTACTGTAAAAATCATAACAACTACCCTGAGATTTGTGTATTCTTACGTGGTGTAGTGCTGTGGCATTTTTAACTTCTTTTAAACTTAAATTTGTCGGGTTGCTTGAAATCTTGAAATTTTGCTCTTGCAAATCCCATCGTTTTCCATTCCTCCTTTACCCCTTAGGTAGATTTCTCACCGTTACGTTTGCATATAAATGTAGTTGCGAATGTCAGCCCTGAGGCTTGAAACTCAGAAAGCATGAATATTAAGAACGTTTTTGACTTTAAAATTTGTATTCGTTTTGGAACCCCGTGATTTAATACTTGAGTTAAGCAATGATGAAAAAATCCATTTTGCAAAGTAAACCTACTTTTCCTCCTTCTTAGTGAAGAATTCTTTTATTTCCTCGTACTTGGCTGCAGTCACGCAGGAAACAAGGTGAATAGATGAACAGGCGAGATTTTATTGACAGAGGTGTGTTTGAACAAACGGATCATGAAGTTCCTAGGCCAATCTTCCTTTTGAGAAAGCACAGTGAAGGTGCAAATACTCAGAAATTTTAATAGTCTTCACTATTTTCCCTTGTGAAATATTTAGCAGTCTTTATAACCTTCTAATGTGTCTGACAGTAACTAGAATTAAAAAATCATTTGAATAAGAAAGTAATCTAAGAGAGGTGTCTTGAGAAGCGTAAATATCTTGTGTAAATTAAATTTTTTATTGAAACTAATAAAACTAATCGAGGAGATTTAAATATTGTTTAACATAAAGGCTGGAGTTGTTAGAAGCCAGGAGAAGGAATGTGGGACCTAATCTGGAAAAAAAAGAAAAAGGCGCTTTCTTGCTTTCAGATATTTCACAGTGCCTTTGCAGAAAAATTAATCAGTGCTGCTCATCCTTTTACCAAAATACTTTGAGTTTGATTCCATTTTCTTTCTTTGTCTTAATTTTTGCCTGGGGAGAGTAAGAAAAGGGGAACTTGGGATTGCAGATGCTGACAGGATCACCCTTGTCCTGCTTGTACGTGATTTCTTCTGACACATTCATGAACATTCAAGCTGATTTATCTTAAGCTTTTGTACCAAAACAGTCTTGTGAGGCTGGATCGAATGTTGTCTTTAGCACAGAACTTCTAAAGGGATTGTGTTGTTGATCATAGTGTGCATTGCACTGGTACATTTCTTTCCTTCTGACGCATTTGAATTGATTGCATATTTACTTGCATTGTTCAGATGCAGGCTACCTGCAAATGTGTTAAGCAATCATCTAACCATGAAATTTCAAGGGGTGGTAGAGGTTGTAGTGAAAGAGCAACACATTTATTAAAGCTGTTTTGTTCATTTTGATTCTGCCTGCGGTTGCAGGCAGTGTGACTGTGCATTTTAAATACCTTGCTGCATCTCTTCTTCAGGCTACCCAGAAGATAGGAATTCAAGTTCATCAGTATTAAAAACCTCACTATGGTGAGCATGCAAGTAAAGACCTTGAGACCAGGTGAAACTCATCAAAATATTTTTTACCCTAGTGTGACTGGCCTTACTTGAGAGTTGCTACAGGTTGTGAGAAATGCAACATTGTTTAAATCATCACAGGGAGAGGTATCCAAAGCAAGCTATGAGCTAGATACATACTCTGTGCGTGTATGTGAATTGAAGGGATTTAATTCCTGGTCTTATAAATGACTCCCTTCTCCTTCACCCCGTATCTGCCCACACACCCACCTCTTTGTTTGTTTGTTTGTTGAACTTTTGTGTGCTTCCTAAAAGAGGTGCAGATTGTTGAAATATCAACTTTTGGAATTGAAGAATAATACACCACATTGTGGTGTGGTCTGCAATTTTTTTTATACTTACTGACTCAAAAAGTAGGAAGAGGAACCTAACAATTTTAAATTTCAAGCTTGTTTTGGCCTGTTGGAATCGCTGGGGAGGCACTTGGCAACTTGTTGAGTAAAAGCTATGATGAAGCTTCTTGAGTAAAAAAACTTACTTGTTGAGTAAAATCTATGAAGCACTTTTGGAAACCAGTCTGTTTCTGCTTGGTAGCTTGTTAAGCAGAGATGCTAACAGTAAAAAGAAGTAAGCTGACGTTCTTGTCTAAGGTGTCTGATTGCTTTATCAGTTGTGAGAGAAAAATGCATAGGGTAACATGCTGTAAGCGAGAACAGGGAGTTGTGCGAAGGTATATTTACAATCTGAAAAACGTTCTTTTACCTTTGAGTGCTGAGTGAAAAGAGATTATTTTTCTAATTATTTATTTTTCTGAACACTGGAAATGGATTTCTGTAGTAAGCAGGGAGAAAATGTAGGCAGAACATATATATTTATGTGCTTGCATGTATTTTTGGTTACTCGCCAGTTTTCAGAAATGCTGCTTTTTAGAACTGTGAAAGTTGTCTGTCATCGTTCCGTACACTGTAATTGTAACTACATTGCATCCCTGTGTTGGGAGGAGAGTGAAGACACCAAACAAAAAATACTTGGATGACTACTAGAGCTTGGCCTTTGTGGTGTTTTTCAGACCTGTCAACCTGAACAAATCTAGCTGATATACTAAAATTCGGTACAGTCAATCTCTATGAAATTTCTTTGAGGTGATACTCCCTTTCAAAATGGTCACATCTAAAACCTGTGCCAATGGTCTTTAATAATGTTATAATGTAATGCTTTTTCCTATAAATTATCATATTAGAAAGTCAAATGAGGAGGTGGGAATAATGTGAAAGACGATCTGGTAAGGCTAGAAGTATTGCATGCGAGGTATAAAATTTTAAACTGTGATACGCTGAAATTTCCAATTTTTCTTTTCTTGGATTTTCATGCTGTGACCTCGTCTGTTGCTCCATCAAAAGGCATGTGCTAACCTTCCTTTTCATACAGATGTAAAATGGTTAAATATTGAAGATGCAAAAGGTGCAATCTCTGTGGTATCATTTCCCCATTTCCTGTATTGTTTGTACAGGCACCATGATAAATAGTGCAAGTGTGGAATTCACTGCTTCTGTAACTATGTGTATACAAATTCCAGTAGAACATGATAATTGCAGTAAGTTGAATGGACTGTGGAAGTTTTTTAGGGACGAGAATCGAGGAAGGAACCTTGAAAACAATGGCCACATAGCCAGTGCTTGAGCAGGAAACATGGTTGGTTGGGGTCTTTGTGTCTTTTTTTTTTTTTTTTTGAGGTAAAAATTGTGAAATTTGCATTATAGCAAAGAACCCTTTCTGTTGCTGTTTGTGAACTGTGAAAATGTATCAGGCTTGTCAGCTTTCAGAGGAGTCATCGATTATTCCAAGCTTATCTGCAAGTCCTGGCCCTGCTGGTAGCGTGGGTACTACGACAAAAGTCTGTTCTGCATCTCAAGTCACTTTACCTTGCAGCGATGCCTCAAAATGCCTCCCTTTCATAAATGCATAACAACCTCTAGGCTGCTGATTGCGCAGGCTGTGTGAAGCTGCCACTGTACAGAGATACTGGTGACATTTAGTGCCTTATAAAGCGTGCTGGACGTTTGCTGTCTGAAAAGCACAAGAAGTGCAGATGCTTTTTGGGTATAACAGCTTGGTTCTATTTAGCTTATTACTTGCTGTGGGGGAGAATAATGCCTGCTTTGTAGGTCTTTTCAAGTGAAGTGTACTTAAAACTACAGCTTGCCGATTATTCTGTGCCTTCAGTTTAAATGCGCAAATCTTTGTAAATCTAAACTTATCAGGAAGCAGATAAAAATGCTCGTCTTTGATTTCTCTTCTAGGCAGGCTCAGTGAGGCACAATCAGCAGCAGAGCTGGTATGGTATGGGTGTGATAAAACTTTCATTCTGTTGTTCCGGGCTTTGCTTTTTTTTTTTGTCCATAAGTGTTTGTGGGGGGCTTTTGGTGTTCCTTTTCTTTTTCCTCCCCATTATCTCCCTTTACAGATGTTCGAGTATGTCACTTCCTCTGCTGGCACTGTGTGTACTGAGAAGAAATTGGCCCCTTTAGTTTGGGAAAAGGGAGGCTGAGACTGCGTTTTCATGAAAGCTGTATGCTGACCTCAGTCCACTCTGTCAGTGGCTGTTAGGGGCAGCTATCACTTTCCTTTGCTGTGTGTTTCTAAGTGGGTTGGGGTTTTTTTTTGCTTTTGGTGGTTTTGTTTTGTTCTGAGGCAGCAGATATGTCTAATTTATGGCAGCAGTGCACACTCACATCACCAGAAAACACTGTGAAATCTCAGCCTACATGGTGTTGTGATTGCCTCCATAAATCTACCTCAAGTTAAATATATAGGAGGAACAGAGATAAAGAGTCGCTTCACTACAAAGGCAAAAGAACATAAGCCAACAACAAGGAAGTTAAACTGGAAATTAGGAGAACGATGGTTGGGGCAGGCATTCTGGGGTAACCTTGACAAATGGTTGTGCAGTTGGTCAGAGGTGCTCAATGGTGTATCAGTTTTTGGAAGAAACAGCATGTTGCCTGTGAGACCCACAGCTGGGCCTTATGGGCCCAGTGTCCTTTTTTTAACTAGCTTGGTTAGCAAACCAGTGCAACTTGTTAGTGCAATTTTATCTTCTGGAGAAAAGGTGCCCCTTAAGGCAGTGGCTCAGTAGTTTCTGTTTTCTGGATGGTAGCAGCTTGCATAGGAGCTCTGTCTCAAATAAGACCGTTGTTTCTCAAACAGTATTTTGACCGCATTGCAGGAAAATAGGTGATGCAATGGAGGGTTATTTATCAAACCTGAAAAGCATTCACGGATTTACCCTGCAGTATGGTAGATCATACTTAACCATCACTATCTCATGGCTGAACTAAGCAGGAGCTGAGAAAAGCATGGACAAAGCCTGAAGATCTACAAACCTAAACTATTTTGTTGCATGTCTCCATTACACAGTGAATTTTGGAGTAAAATAAATGATGTGAAGTTTAATAGACTAGAATACAAAGGCCTGTGGCAAGGATTCTGACTTAGGCACTGTTGTTGGAGCCTGCATGTTTTGGTCAGTTTTTGGGTGACACTTCTGTTGGTTTTGGTGGTTCTGGAACAAGCTAATACAAGAGGTGGATTGTAGGGGTGTGTGTCTCCCTGTATCCTTGTGCAGTACCTTTCTACATCCTCTTTTACATCGAACTTCACAGCTCTTACCCCTCCATTTCAAAGCAATTGCTGCTGTTGTGTTCTAAAGTGAGAAAGAAATGCTAAGGTGGTGAAGCTGTGGGAAAAAGCTTCTTAAGAAAGGAGACTTAAAACTTTGGTAAATTTAGCCTTGCACCACAAAACTTGGTGTGGTATGGTTTGTTTGTTTTGGGTGGTTTTTGTTTGCTTTTTTTATATATATATACACTGGAAGAATGAAAATGCTTGAGGAATAAAAGAAACTTTGGCAACTGGATTTACATTTATGATGTTCACAGATAAATCTGCAGGCTGGAAGTTGAAAGGCTGCTTGCCTTCCAGGAGGGTCAGCTTTGGGACTTTTCCTTGGAATTAAGCTAATGTGATCAGGGAACTTAAATGGTATCTAGACTGAGATTCTAAAATAAAAGGAAAAAAATTCATGATAACGTCCAGGGGAAAGAGGAAGCTAGTAAGCATATAGTAATTGTAGATACCTTAGATAAGTTTTAACACTCTCTCCCAAAGTTTTAAGGCATGTTGTAGTCCTTGAGGATGTCCTTTTTTACTGAAGGGGTTATATTTTTAATGTGTTGGAATTTGGTGGGTTTTTTTGGTTTTGGCACACATTGATGTTGGGGAAAATGCCTTGTAATTGATGCCTTTCACCCCAATCCAGAATATTTCACATGGTTTGGGATTGCTGTAAAACATCACACTGAGTAATCCACGTGATGGTCTACAGCTTTATTCTCTTGGGTTTGATGTTGTGTTTCCTTCCATTTATTCCCTCCTGAATATGCAAGCAACTGTGACTTTTTGCAAGTAAATTTCTGCTTGAAGAGGGAATACTGTTGAGGAGGAAGTGTTGCTGCACAGCTGCCCAGGTGATATGTGTGCATTGACCACCAGCAGCAGGGACCTTGCAGTGCAGTGGTGTACCACTCTTGACTAGAGCAAGTCTTCCCTAGTATTTTCTGCATGTAGGTAAAAGTCTGGGTTTTAGAAGGCTTAGATGGTCTTACCTGTACTTAACCTAAAGGAAAGTATCTGTTACTGGGTGGTTGCAAACATAACAGGACATAGCCAAAGCTTGGAGTAGTTCACAGTCAGTGTAAATGTAACACTGCATACAACCTGATTGGAAGGTATAATTTAATTGAATTTTCTGCTGAAGTATGCAGAGGAGTGAGCTTTTGGAAAGTTAGCCTGTGACAAGACTGGTGTAACTGAAATATTTACTTAAGAAACACAGTACTAATTCCTCACATTTCTCACAAGTTACTTGAAGGTCCCTCCTTTATGTCTGATCTGTAAGTGGGCTTCTGGCCTGTTGTCCATTTCCTGTTGTCAGTTTTCTCTGAAGTGTCATTAAGTAGTTTTAAGTCTTGTGGCACTGAGTGGGTGTACCTGTAGAAGTGTTCACTTAGATGACCTGGTCATGGGACATTTTCCCTGGGTCAGACAGTGTGCTGAAGCTGTGGTATTTTGCTGTTGTTACTCTTACAGGACAGAGAACGGGTGTTGGTCTTCTGGAGTCTTTGGTTTTGTGATTATAGAGAATTGGTATGAGGCCTCTCATCTTTGTCTGTTTTCTGAATTTTAATTTCTTTGAGTGTTGCATGGTCATCTGCAGCTTAAGGGGCTTGGACTTAATTGCTGAGATGGTCCTTTGTAGTCCTGTATTTGTAAATGAGACTAAGAAATACAGTGCTTAAAACTTACGATCGTAGTATTCCTTGTGGTGTGTGTTATTTGGTGGTATGCTTGCTTTGCTTAATTATGTAGGTGTAACTAGGTGGAGCTAACTTTTTTGTTAATTGATAATATTGTATTCTGTTCTGGCATGGTTTACAACTGCATTATTCTGCCAAGTTTAGTGGAGATTGAGGTGTGGGGCTTTTCCCCGTTTTGACAGACTAAGATAATAGTAGTGGGTATTTCACTTGGATCTGGCAACTTTGTGTCCTAGAACTCAGCACTTTCAATAGCTCGGTCAACAAAACTGGTGGTTTATGGTTTCCTAAGGAAAAAAAAAAAGTTCATGGGAGTCTTAAATGGCAGTAAACTTCAGCTTTCTTTTGATACCTTTCTTCTTGCTGACTCTGATCCTTTTACTGGGACACTTGTCTCCTTACCTTTAATTAAGATGATGCTGATGTAGTGCCAGAGATGGATTTTTCACCTTGCCTCCTTCATCTTTCTTTATATTTTTGGAGGGTTTGTTTTGTTGGGTTTTTTTGGGGTGTGTGTTTGTGTGGGAATTTTTCTGCACACGTAGACTTCTAACTCCCATACCAAAATGTCCGGACTTTTTTTGTGTATTATCTCTCTGGCAGTATTATCTCCACGAGCAGGGCCATCTGTGGAGATTCCCTGGGAAAGGAAAGCACATCAGGGAACAGCTTAGATCCTTATGTCTCATCTTTTCTGATTACTTTTTATTTGAAATGGCCTTCTGACACTATGTGCTTGGCAGTCGTGCTTGAAAGAAGGATCACGTTTCCTGCTTTTGTTGCCAGTTACAACATTAACTGGGGAACAAACCATTCCAGGTTATATCTTATAAATCTAGTTCACTTCTGCTGCCCCTTTTGTTCCCTTAGAAAAATTTACATTACTGGCCCTTCTAAGGGTGTGTTAGTTCCTGGTCAGTGGTACCCTACCTGCCTGTTGGTCTGCCTGGGTGTTTTTATAGGGTGGCTAAAGCAGCCTTAATGAGAGGGCTAGTGAATGAGTCGATCCTGTTCCTCACCCGCTGAGCTGCATTCTCCTTCTGCTTCTCCCGTGCTGGCACTGGCACCATCCTGAGTGCAGCCTGGAAGCAGGAGGTTGTTACAGATTGAGCTCCCTGAACTGGGTCACTGCGGGCACATTCAGAAGTCCCAGTGCCAGCTGCCGGCACAGCATAGGAATGCACGGACAGAGGGATGGGGAAGCCTCTGTGATGGCTGCTGGCTCAGTCTGCTAACTCACACCATAAAGCCTGTGCCCCGTGTCCTCTGTTTCAGTGCTGTGCAGGTGTGGCCAGCTAATACCACATGGAAGAGCTGTTCTGGGAAGCAAAACCTGACTCTCAATTAACCCTGACAATAAGATCTGTGACTGCACAGTCTGAGTATGTTTTCCTGTGGCAGCAGCTGTAGGCTAGCCAGGCAAGCCATTCTCTACATGGAGATCAGAGAGGACAAATTAAGAGTTTTGATTTTTTTCTTTTTTTTTTTTAAATGTTCCACGTTCCTAAGTGTCCAAGCTTGTCTGTGAGAGTGAGTAGTTGTAAATAAAGGCTGAAGAGCTGAGGAAGTGGACAATTATTTGGCTGTAAATAGCAGCTCATAAAACCATAATGTATATGGACAGTTACTAAGCACTTCTGTATGTGACACAAACCGCACTTTGTCGTGTCATATCTTCTTATAAAGCTATCTTCAGTCAAGGAAAAGAAGTCTTTTCACGACTGGCTTAAATTTTTTGGCTTACATGATGTGTTTATAGATTGTACTGCTTGGTGAGTCCCTTAAGTATTTAGCTAACATCAAATTAATAATTGGATAAAACCTAGAAATTTTCCCGTGCAAAAAAATGGCTCTGCCATCTTCTGTCTAGTATAAGCTTGAGGTTGTATGTTTCTCCTTGTGCTCTGGTACTGAAAGGTTAGTAATTTTACAGCAATTCTCCATACCTGATGGGAATTAATGAAATGTGGTGAAATACATTCCACACTTTTAACTCTGTTGTTTCTTGGGAAAGCTGTGTCCTAACCTGTTTGGGACTCTGCAGTCTGTCCTATTCTGCAGTCCACTTCTGCTTTCAGTAATTAGATTTTAGCCTTTCTCTAGCAAGTGTTTGGTGAATGATCCTTACCCTTTCATCAGATTAAATTATTTTTCAAATATATTGAAAAAACAACATTTTTGTTGCATTAGCATCGTTTAATATGTGCACCTGTCCTGTGAATGTCATGCATGTGTGTATTGTTATTTGTGTTCATTCAGTGTAGATATCTTCCACAGATATCTTTCCAGAGACAAAATCTGCAAAGAGGTGCTGCCTAGAGGTACATTGTCATTGTTTGCTGAGATCATAGGTCATATATGCTATGAAACAGAGAGGTTCTGAAAAGGTAAAATGAAGGGAAGCTGCCCATTGTGATGCAAGAGTGGATGGCATAACTGAGATCTGATAAGCATTATCAATAGACTCTCCTTCCCCAAGCTGAAGGACAAATACCCACTTCAGTATGTTTCAGAACCCATTGCTACAAAAGAGAAACAGGAAACTCAAAACATTTTGATTTTGAAATAGCAGCACCAGCAGTTTTAAGCATTACTAAAATCAAATGTTTGTGCATATGTTTTAATACTTGGCCCAGGTTCATTGTTGAGTTTCTGAGCAAGTAATGACTGAGCTGTTATGTTCTGATCCAGATGTACTTCAGATACGTCTTTTAATATATAGCAAGACTAACTTAGGATTTAATGTTAATTACTGAGCTGGTTTACAAATTTCACAAAAAGCCCAAATGAAGGAGGAAATCAAGTACTAAAGAACAATAGAAGCATTGGGATTCCAACTGTAATGTGAAGTACTGTTACAGTATGTTATGTTCTTTATATAACTACGCACTTAGGTATTGATCTTTTAAGTACCTGGCTTGTGCGAGCTCCTTTTTAACACCTTAAATGGCAGTAAGGGTCACACTTTGCTTGGAAGTCTGTGCATTTCTCTGCATTACCCCACCTTCTTTCTGGCTTTTTCCTTTCCATCATAGATGTAGTTATTACATGAACTGTTTACAAGTATGAATGTTCTGCTTTTCACATTCTAAAACGATTTCTGAAAAGGCTTTCACAGATGTACATGTGTTCCAACCAAATGGGTTTAAGCAAGCTCCAGCTCAAGTATCATTAATAGGACATGGCTGACATCCAGCTGCCTTGGAAGTTTTACAGCTATACATACTCCCCCAGTTTATACAATAAATACCAGTGCATCTCAGTATGGACTTCACATTGGTATTTTAAACCTTCATGTCTATAAGTTGAGTTCTGTCTGAGGCATTTTCTTGAGTTCTTGCTTGGGCAAATAAAATAATACCAAGTTCTTCACATTCTGTAGTTTGACAATCGTTAAGTGTAAGTGCTTGTGTTAAGGATCTTGAGGCACGGGACATTCTCAGTTGTTGCTTTTTTCTTCGTTTTTACCATCTGCAAGTTTTACAAGAGTGATATATGTGTCGTTATAGGCTGAGTTTGCTTTCATACTGGCTGTGTGCATCTCATGTTTGTCATGTGATATAATGGATACCACATTCAGTGAATTGTTTCTTTTCACTGCATCTTGATGAAGAACCAGCTCCAACATCTTCTAGACTAGGTCAGTACTTTCTCCCATTTGTTACTGTGTTATCAGTGCACGTGTCAAAGATCAGTGACTTGAAAGTGTCCATTGAGAGAGAACCACAGAATACCCAGATTTGCTCAGTCTGGCACTCCGCAGTGTTTTGTGAACTGTAGCATACGTATGAGAGAGACAGTGAGAATGTTGAAGTGTGGTTTAGCACTGCTGTTGTCTGTGTACTAGGAAGCTAAGAACTCTTGACTTTTGTAGTATGACTTGGTGTCACATTAAAAAGAAAATTTAAAAAACCTAAGGGATTGAACATACCATGAAAAGACCCTTTAAAAACTAACTCTAAAGTCAAATTATACATACCAAATTATAAATACCTTTGCATTTGGGCTTTCTCACATTGAACTATGTTAGATGAAATTTAAAAATGAAAAGTAATCATATGGTAAAGTGAATTCTCAACAAGGAACCATGAAAAAACTGTTTCTTTTGAGCAGTGAGAAGTTTTACAGTTGCTGAAGAGCAGGTCCCAACATAGAGGTATTATGCTTTTGCTTACAACGGAGTAGCCAACAACCTGACTTTTAAATTTATTTTTTTTTTCCCTAATAATGTTGTAATTGCTGTTCCTGCCTAGGCAATAACTGGATCAGAGAACAGAAAAAATAAATAAATGAGTGTTTGGCCATTGCTCAGCCTCTTGTCTAAAGTTTCAGTCATGGTGATAAATTACATTTCTTGTCTCATCTACTGGCACAATGACAAGCATGCATGTCTGGTGTTACGCAGACTGTACAAGTGAATGCTGGATAGATAATACGAAACTCAGGACAGAGATGAATTGTTTATATAAATACAGGAAGCAGGGAAGGTTTTGTCTGTGCCTGTCTGGTGTTTGTCTCTCACGTACCTATTCTATGCATTACTGTAAAGACTACAACACTATAAAGAGCAGGCAAGAGAACTTAGTCTTAGGCTACTTTCAGACTTAAATAATCCAGTGAACTTCTTGCAGCAATCTGTAAAGTTGTTAGTACGTCTTTGTTTTGTATCTGTAGTAATTTATGGGTTTCGAGGAGGACAGAATCATCAAACCTTTAGTAATGCTTCAGGCTTTTGAGTGTGTTTCTCTGCTGAACATCTGCTGCCAGTAAAGGCCTAGAGTACTTTATTCATTCAGATTTGCATTCCAAAACCCAATTGTGAATAGAAGAAAAATCTGACATCAGAATTCCTGCTCATGCAAGAGAATCTGTTTAAAAAAGAATTACAGAACTCTGTCTATAACAAAAGCATATAATGTTCTTTGTTCTGGTTAACAGCACCAAAAATTTGCTTATTTACCTGACTACTGAGCCACATCAGTCCATTGACAAAAGTATAATTTAAAATGAACAAGACAGTACTGGTGAGCACACTGATGTAAAGGAGTTCCTTTTTGTTTCTGTGTACAGCTTGTAACTTGGAACAACACTTTTTCTATTTGTACACAGACGCCAGATTTTTCAGTGCCAAGAATGTTCCTTTCATACAATGAAGTTCTAGCAGCAGTGCAACTCCTCTTTCTGGCAAGGGCTTTATACATGCTTGAGAGTTAAAATAAATCTTTCAACTTCTTTTCTGCCTCATCTCCTCCCCCACATGCTTTCATTCCTTGACCTTCAGCTGTGCTAAACTAATTTTCAAGAGCATGGTTTGACCTAATTGCTTAGCAGAGTATGATCATGGAGAAATCCCATATATTGTCTGCTAACCCCATGGTCATAACTTCTTCAAAGTCATGTGCTCCTTTGAAAGAAGATGACCATATTGATGGTTGTGAGGGCTGTGTACTGGTGCTGTCTTCCGAGGATTTAGCAGCTGCAAGATCTCTCTTTTTCTTTCATGTCTGAAATACCACTGTCAGTGTGACCCTTTCTTGGAAACCCGTGCTGCACAGCACTTAAGAAAGAGGCATACTCTTGATTCTGTGCCTAATTGAACCATGAATCTCTACCCAAATGAAAAATAACTGGGTATGTGTTCCTGCGTGTTGTTCCTTACAAGCCTTACATGCAGGCACTGTGTAAATCTGGAATGCTCTGATGATTTGAGAACAGCTAAATAATAAGAGGCCAGAAGACAAAGTAAAGCAGTGATAGGTGTTAACCTCCTTGTTCTGAAAACCTTCCAAGCACAGCAGCAAGCAAACATGGTGGGAGGAGAGGGAGCATGACTGGCCCTTGTTTGTGTGCTCATGCTTTGAGAGGATCCCCTCTCAAAAACCTGAAGCTGCAGGCTGCCGTAGAGCAAATTCTCCATCTGTTAAAATCTGCATTTCCTGCCATCCTTCGTTACGGTGATGAATATAGGACTAGGCTACACTGTGAAAACTGTCTTAACATACTTCTGGTTTAAGCTGTGCATAATGGTAACTTAAATGAGTCAAGTGAAAAAATGTTTTCTCTGGCTCCTTTGTGAGGAAGATGGAAGTTATTTCTGAGTTCCTTATGTATGTTTATATGTACTAAAACAAGCCCCAAATTATAAGGGGAGGATGCACGACTTCTTCCGGCCTGTGGAGTAGTCTAGTGAAACGAAAAATCCGTTTTCTGATCAGACCTTCTCTATCAAGTGTGAAGTTTTTAAGGGTTGTGAAGGTTAATGGTCTGCAAAGCATAGCCCAGGGAAAAGCATCAGTTTTTCCTAGCTGCTATTGGATTCCTTAGCTAAATAAATAAATCGTGAGCTATTAATTCTAAACTTTGTGGAGGAATGGTTGTAGGAGACTTCTCTATCGTGCAACTCCCACTGAATTCAGAGTTCATCTGTTGTAGTAGGGTGGTATCCTTCATACTGTCATCATGCCCCCTTTTTTTGAGGGGAGAAGGAAAGACGAGGGGGGAGAGCTG
>VZRU01011438.1:15197-26787 GCA_013398155.1 Pedionomus torquatus
TTTTTACAGAAAAGGGAATTTTGAAGGGCTGGTACTTGCTGGCCAGACGTGTCTCCATCTCTCACAAATAACTTCTGTCTATGGTAAGAGTTTTCTAGTCATCATCTACACCTGTCAGCTTTCTCCCATATACTATTGTGATAATGTTTTGGGGAACAGAGTGATCCAATTCACTGAGAAAAATCTATTCAGAGAAACATAAGACATAATCTTATGTGAAATTCTGTGACACTTATTTGCTACTATGCTTTAAAAACACTGACTCCAGCATCCCATTCACTCTTATTGCTCTCCCTCCTTGTTTAAATATGTTTTTTATGAGAGCACTATACCATTAGCTAAGTCTTTATTTCTTCTCTCCTAGCCTGACTACATTCACTTCTGATACATCAATCTCCTTAATGTTGTGCCTAAGATGAATGGTTTCTTATTGATATCTCTAGCTCATATTCTAGCTACAATTTACTTGCTGCTCTCTACTTTCTGTGCATCCCATGTCATAGCAAAGTGATCTTTCAAGGACTCTTTTCATTTCAATCAGTCATTTAAATCAAGAGCATTTGAAAGTTGAATGTTATGTCATTCTTTCACCATTTGTTTGTTTCAGGGGAAGTGCTGTATGTTTTTAACTGCTTTTCTTTCCATACAGACACCCAGAACTGGATGATCTCTACAGTCTTCATCTTTAATAGAAGCCTGTCAGATTTACTTCTAATGATGGCTCTGTAACTATCCTGGGAAGCTTCACTCTACATATCTCCCCAGAACTTCACAACTGTTGAAGATGTCTCTACTCCAAACTATTCATCCCAGCTTCCAAACCTGCCATATGCTTAGGGAAAGCTTTGGGAGTTCAGTGAGTGCTAAGTGCATACCTAAGGAGTGAAAGCTTGTTTATACCACTGATAATTATATATTTTAAAACAGAATGATACATCATTCAAATGTTTTCCAGTTATCTGTGCCACAACCAATTTATCTGAACATTAAGCATGAACAACGATAGCGATCCTAAATCAGTACATTATGTTATGCTTTAAGAGAAGCACTATTTAATTAATTTGTATAAGTTCAGAAAATTTGAGAGTGCACACTACATTTGGATCTACAGATTTTCATTTATTTATCTTTACTAGAATTACAGCTTTCTTCTTTGATACTAGAAGGCCATATGAATAAAATGGCATATTTCTTATACAACTTATCAGACAGATGTCTTGCTGTATGAATAAGTGTAAGGTAATATGATCCTGAAGAGTCAGGAACACTGACAGTTATTTCTGTTTCTCTCACCTATTTATTCTGACCTTAAATATATTCTTTTGGAGATCCCGTCTGCAAAAAATGAACTAGTAGTATTTAGCAACCTTACATCACATGTCTGAGTCTCAGTCAGAAAAAGTACATAAATATACACTGATCTACCAGTAAAGACTCATCATGAATGCAAGGTAATGTCGTTATTCTAATGAGACATAACATCTCCATTCACAGATCACAGTGTTACTTGGCCTCTGCTTCACAGTCTAAAATGTGTTAACATGGAAATAAAAGTATTTAAATTCTGGAATACACAAATTAATGGTTACACCTATTTTATATATATCCCCATATGGGTCACTGTAATACATTTGCGCAACAAAACTACCCAAATGCACTGCAGTGCTGCCTCAAATTGAATAACTGAACCACAAAGAATAACCTGAAACAACCCCAAAGAAACTCAGATTATAATGACCAAACCAATTTTATTATAAACTAAAAGTTGAAGTTTACAAAAAAAATTAGAGCTATGCTTCACTTAACTATTGTTGTTTATCCATTCTGCTTTGTGATGGCTGCATATACATGATTATGTAAATATATACATGCCTGTCCATACTTCTATTCTGAGTAATCAAGCCAATATTTCCTCATTTTCCATTCAGGACAAGTGATGTAATGGGGTTTTATTTGTATGCACTAGACAAAACACAGACTTCATACCTAAGGGATTGTCAATGCACAGGATGGAGCTTTTTTTCTCATAACAACAAGAAAATAATGGTTACTTTCTGATGGTCTGATACCAGTGTTAACAGAGCCTGGAATATGGTTCAGACTGCACTGGTGCTGCTTTTGAAGGTGCAGGCACTTGAAACACCTGGTGACAGTGGCAGTAGTGAGTCTGCACAGGTGTGTTTGTGCATGGGTGAATAGCTGTGTGCTTGTGAGCAGAGGACAGGCAATGAGCAAAGAGAAGGAGAAGACAGACATGGGCTGGAGAGACTCTCATAAAAGCGAAGCAGGTTGAGTTCCAATCCAAGAAATTTGAAAGGATACAATCATAGCTGTTAGTGGACATTCCCAGATGACACCTGAGGAGATCTGTATTTGGAAGCCATTATAAATCCTAAAAAGGGGTAGGGCAAAATCACTGCTGTTGAAGAATGAATGTACTGTCACAAACACTGTTCTAGAAACAGATAATACTCATATCTACAGAGTGCTCACAGAACAGAGGTTTTTTTTCTGGAATTTGTTGCCATTGAAATATGATTTGTGAACTCATAATGAGGTCATGAGAGGAAATATTTTATTAGTCGGCTTTGTTTATGTGAGATGTGATATCCTGAGTAGTACATAAGGAGGGAGGGAAGGCAAGTGCTACTGTATATCTAATAAGGGACATGCTAAATCACTGCTGTCATTTGGTCAATGCTTGGAAAGGCTCTTGGAGACTTCAGCTTGTAATCTGGATTGACCTAACATGCTGTATGCAGTTAAAAATATATTAATGGCTTGCTCCAAGACGCTCTTCCTTACAGTCAGTCACAATGAGTGAAAACCTCGAGCAGTATGAGAAATCATGTCTAAGTTAATTGAAAAGAAGTCATCCTCTTAGTTTGGCCATATAAGATTCATATGATGGGAAAAATCTAGTGAAGATTGCTGGTTTGTTTGAGTTTTTTTTTTATGATTATAAACAGAGAGTGCTACTGTACTGTGCCAGGTTCAAATAATAAGACATACACACTCAGCAGTGAGGGATAAAGTAAGTAGACTCCTCATCACATGTCATGCAAGCTGTAAGCACACATGCATACAGAGATAAACATACTGTTCCCTCCTATCCTAAATACCATGAACTGCTAAAAGCTCAGTCGACTATAATGCAAGAGCTTTTCCAGCTTCTCTCTCCCATGCCAATCGCAAATGCATAATCAGTCTGACTTTTATATACATGACTCAGATACCCCTGTGCAGGTAGCAGATATCTGTGTGTGCTCTTGTGAAGCCTCTACACATACAGGTTCTTCACAGCAAGAGAACCTTTTACCTTAATGTTAGTTATTAAGATGTTTTATTCTTATACTTTAGTCAGATTACTCTAGTCGCTGGGTGTTAATGTACAGATACAAAAAAGGCAACTGAAAAAACACTTGCCGGCCATTCAAAACATAGGTTTAGACCATAAGTGATTTCTACCAGCTTGGTAGAATTCAGAGTATGACTGTACTTTTTGATTACATGATTCTTATTTACATAATAACATACAGATGCAGAGATGTCTTTATCAAATTGTGAGCTTCTTAGCAGTAGTGTAGCTTCTCCACATGTGTTTCTAAAGTAGTTGATAAAAGAAAGAAGCAAACTCTGTCTGGGGTCTGTGAGCCTCAGGAATGCAAAAATATTTGTCACTGAAATATTAACATTCCTTGTAAAGCTGACAGAAATCAGACTTGTCAAGTCATAAAAGTATAGAAAATAAAGATACAGATGAAGTGTAAAACAGAGGTGTACTACTCTTTATCATTACACTTCAGAGGAATCTATAAAATGACAGTAAAAAGCAACTAGTGCTTCCTTCAGTCCTGTGTCCCCCCCCCAATTCTAATTCAGCAGTAAAATGGCGTATGTCAGTAATAAAAATAAAATGTCTATGACATTTTAAATGTTATCATACTGTCACAGCGGAATAAAATTAGCTTGAAGAATGATCTAAAGGGATATGATGCAGTTCATTATGTATAACAGCAACAGCAGCAGTTTCCCAGTGTTCATAAAGTTTTCTCCATTAAATTTACCTCCAGTCAATAATTAGGAGTTCACAAATAAACCTAGGCAATTAAATCAATACTGCTGGGCAATTATGTTCCCAAGTCCTGGCTCAATGGCACAAAAAGACACTATATCAAGCTGCAATATTAAGTGATCTGATCCAATTTTCAACCGAGTATTTTCTCAGAATAACAGAAAAAGGCAAGCCTGCATCTCTGTTCAAGATGCAAATGGGTATAAAGTTTGTCAACCTGTAATGCTAAACAAGCAGCCTGTAATGAGTGAAGTCTTGACAGAAAGCTATAATTTTACCATAAGCTTTAGTTTTCTAGTCAGAAATACTACCAATGCCTACTAAAGGAAACCACAACCAAATCGTCTACAAGGTATGAGCTGAACAATTTAAAAGGCATAGAGCTCTTCTGCGAGCTGCTCCCAAACAAAGAGACCAAAAATCTTAGCAATTTCCATTCATATGACATAGCTCAGGCAGAAATGAAAAGCATAGCTGTCTGCTCCCAAAAAAACACTAATCCTCTTGCAATTCTAAAGATGGTCGGCTTACCAAGAATTGCTTTTACTCTCAGAGCTCCTCCTAAGGAACCCCACAAGATGGAGCAAAAACCACTGAAAAGCACTATTAACTTGTACACAAACTTATACTGCTGAGAGCAATGAGCTCCTCGATCCTTAGCTAACATTTGCAATCCAAATATAGTTGGTTACATAGTCAACAACCTTCTCACTCTCCATGCTCTGGTTTTTACTGTCTGGCTGTATCAGGCAAAGAGAAGTGATAAAATTTTGCTTAGGATTTTTTAACGATTTACCGAAGATTAAAAAAAAAAACAGAATGAGAATTCCTTATGGTATTCCATTAATCTGATTCCTCTTTTGGAGTCCATTATATGGACAGAACCTTGAAATTTATACATGTTTAAAAATACTTAAAATGAAAGCAATTTAGTGAATAAAAGTATTTGTCCTTTTACTGCAGAGTTCCATGTAACACTATGAGGTTAAATTTAAATGCCAGTGTTTCTGACAGAGCCAGTAAAAAACGGACAGATATTTCCATCTCCTCCACTGCAGCAATTAAGCAGTTTTAATGATATAAGTTTTGATAATGAAAGAGGGATGAAAGATGGAAAGACTGTCATTTCCTAAATATCTGGTCGTAGGACACAATCTAGACACAAAAAGCCATTAATGATAAAATATATACATCTGAATGTGAGTGTTCCCTTGAAATAGCTTTCAAAATATTTTCAGTCATTCACATTCTTAACTGAAATGAACTATATTGCTAATGGACCCATGCTAGTGAATATGCATGAGGAACTCTGGATTTATAAATCAAATTTTTATTTCACTTCAGACATCAGCTACCCACCATCTGAATAAAGGAGACAACTAAAATATAATGGAAAAGTTTCAGGAGTCAGTGTATGTTGTCAATGATGTCCAAACAAAAGCTGACTGTGGCTAGAAAAGCAGGGCTCTCACCTGCCAATAAACTGCCCTTGATCACTTACAAGAGGGGAGCATCCCAGCAGACTCCATGTGTATTAAAAAAAAGACTTGAAAGAGAAGAAAAAGTATCACACAGGTCACAGCGGCAGTCTCAATGGACCCCTCAGGGATTTCTGCTAGTCTCAGCCTTGTCATCCTCTATGCAGCTTTCCTCTCTGCCCAGAAAATGTCGATAGGAAAATGTTTGAGGGGCCTCTGGTGGAAATTTTTTCATTCTTTCTGCATTGACAGGATGCCAAATCAATATTTACTTCCCACTAACAAGCTGCTCGAGGTCTCAGTAGAAAATATTGTAGAGAATGCGAGAAGACACGATAATAAACAGCTGTCTGGCTATGAGGAAAACATGAATTGACTGGAAACAGGTCCACAGTAAAAGGTCACTGAAACCCATGAACTCCTCAGGTGTCCATATCAACTACTAACTTTAAAGGCACATAATAAAAAATCTCTTTTTCCTAAGAGTTATGAGAGAATAGATCCTTTTCACTCTAGCAAGCATTACGCACTGTTTAAATAATTCAATTAACACATTTGCCAAGATCTGTGCTTGTTTTCTCCAGCATTGTTTCCTTGTTTCAGCTGCTAAGTTAGCTATCACAAATCCTTGGTTAACATATCTTCAGTTTCATCCAGTGACTCTTATTTTAAGAGAAATAAAAAGGAAATGATGCAAAACAAGAATTTTACACTGTCTTATTACAGTATAGTTTGGGACCATCAATAGCGACATAATTAAAAATGCAACCAATTAATTACAACCTGAAAACGCTTAGCCACTCAGAATAGAAAGTTGTAATTAATTAAGATATAAATTTAGCACCTGTTCTTCAGGAAGTTTCTGTATATACTGCAGCCATTCTTTGTCTTTTTCAAATTCCACTTTTGCTTTTACTGTTTCCTAAAAAAAGAAAAATACAACATAGTCACAATATTTTGATACCAGCTGAGAAGAACATAATGAACAATAAAGGAAATGAGTAACCAAATATACATTAAATAAAAAGCATTTGGAAGTGGGAATTATGCTTGTAAAACTAGTTATCTGAAGCATATCCACTGAGTATGAGGGCTCTTGTTAAATTTATAAACCTATCCTTGTCAGTGTATGACCCTAGAAGTATGCGTGGCATGTTCTTTTCACATGAAAATACAGGTGTACATGTGATCTATGTGTAAATTTTACAAATTTTAAAGGTCCCCAAGTCTACAAACTGATACATGGATTATATACTTAAAATTTGTGTAGTATAAATTCACCTCTATTTTAAATTTGTTTTCTATTTACAGTTAAGTGTGTTTGTGTTTTACATTTTTATTCACAACAGTGATTACAACAAAAGATACAGGATGTAGAAATTACTTTGAGAATGAGGTAAGCATAGAACAATTCTGTCAAAATGAATCACTTTACAAGGGTGTATAAATGTTAGTAAACAGGACAGATTTGTATTCACAAATGTAATCCATACCAGTGCGTATATATACAATGCACCCTTATTTAACCACTGTGAAAACTCTTTCTTGTGAATTCTGTAATATAAAACTCCAACAGGGCTAAACCTAAGTCATCACCAGAATACTTTTACAACCCAATAATGGGCAACTCCCAGACACTTAGAAGTAAGTGAGCAGGCTTTTTTTCTGTATTATTTGATCAGGTCAAAATAAATCCGGGTAAGAAATCTTATTACTGTATCTATTTAATAAAGGGTGATTTTATGAAACATTATCAAATATTTCACAGTAAAATGTATGACAGAATCAACAAAAAAAGACAATTAATTCCCCCAGAAACCTCCTGTCTACTAGGAATACCTTTAATAGATACCACAATTCAAGAAAGGAAACGTCAACGGAATCTATCAGGCATAGCAAGACACATTCTAATTTTGTTTTTATTAATGTAGAAGTCTATTTAAAATTTATAATCTGCCAAATAGTCTCACAAAAGGAAACTATTACAGATTTTCAAATAACGTCTCTACATCTCCATGCTCAAAACAGTATACTTACATTTTACTTATGCATGCCCAAAGTCTTGCCGCCTTATGAGTCTTTAACCCGACCTTTTTATTTAAATCCAACTGTTCTGTTCTTTTTGTGCTGGATGCTGCACAATGAAATTCCAGCCTTTACCTGGAAATCCTTTTCCTCAAGAACGGAAATATACAGCATCTTCTGATCCAGCTGCTTTTTACTGAAAAGGCCTTAAAATAACTTACCTCATCATCTTCTACTTCTAGTATCTCCTCAAGATCAGTTGTTGAAACATTAAGGATAGATGCTGCCAACTGAACAGACTCTTGGGAAAGACCCTTTTTGCATTCTCTCACTTCTCCCACTTTTTTTGCCCGTTTGATTTTTGTTCTCAGCTCTTGTACACTTTGCTGTAACTCTCTGGTTAAAGCCTGAAAGATGTAAACAAAAAAGTACTTCATAGCAATTTTTCTTAAAGTGCAAACACTATGGAAAAAACATTATCATTTAGACTAAGTTCCTTTACGTGGAAATTATCTTCATTCTGTGTTACCGGTTCAATAGAACGTGTTGTAATATTAAAGTAACATGGTGTTCAAAACTTAAAATATGAATTAACACATTTAACCAGAATATGTTCTTAAATACAGGTACATTTTTTTGTTTTATGTCCTTAGCAAAGTAACTATATTCAAATGGCATCAGGAGTAAGACAAAGCACCCTCCTCAGAATCAATTAAAATCCCTTTCCTGATCCAGTCTACCAGAAATGTTCTTGAAATAATAACAGAAGTACCAGGTTTTACTGTGGTCAGATATCTTTTTAAAGCTTACTCATACTTCACTGCATGAAGAAATACCAGTATATCTCTTTATTCAAAACATGAAATAAAGACAAGGTAATTGAAAACTAACCTAGCTACCGATTATTCCCAATGTAATTTCTATAACCTACATCATCACAGTAGCAGTTATCTATCGTTGATAAGCAGCACACCCTTGAGGCACACAAGTCCACCCTATTATTATTATTCAAGGCTTGCATAGGGAAGGTTACATATTGTCTGTGCAGCTGGTCCGTATGGGTGACCAGGACAGGACAGGCAGTCTCTTTGCAAGGACGCTCTCAGGAGGTAGTATGTGTTTCAAACAGATATCAGCCCGGGTGGTGGGAGGAAGATCGGGTGCCAGACTAGTGCAATTATTCTTTATTCCTGGTTTTGAAAAGGTCTGAAGCAGGGGTGCCAAGACAAGCCTCAATATTAGATCCCATTTCTGCCACTGAAGAGTCCTAGTTAGCTTTAAGCAAGAACTAGAGCATGATAGGATGTCTGATGCTGCTAATGCTGCATAAACTGCCTTTATTATCATTACTACCATTCGAAGTGACTAATAAAGACAATAATAATAAAGGATAATTTTTCTATTATCATTTCTGAAATGAGGTATACATTGCTAAGCCAGAAAGTTATTCTCAGCCTAAAAAAACATCCTGAAAAAACAGAAGAATACTCTTAAAACTATTCAAAAGGTTTAAAAGATAGGAAAGGAGAATTGTTTTCTGGAGTGGAAAAAAAAGGATTACTGGGATTTAGTAAAGCTGATGTAGAAACCTAGGAAAAGTAAAAATTAGCTAGATGACTAGACAAAAAATTGGATTTGTGGTTCACAGGCAAGAAGAAATGCAGGAGGGCTGAGGCCACTCTTTGTTCATTTAAAACTAGAATAAAAAACCAGTATGAAACATCCTGCAGAAAAGACTTTGTTGACCTGAATGAAAGCTGAATGGAAGCCAAACCTGACTTTGCTTTTTGTTCCCCAACACTACACTAATACTGAGCTTAAGTAATACCTTCCACAGCTGAACATGAGCCAAACTGCCCAACAAAGAACTGATGGTTCAAGTTCCTACCTCTGCTTTTCCTAAAGTTCTCCAGTGCAGTGTAGTAACACTAAGTATTAGTATAAATCCTTGGTTGTGTAACTAAAGTTATTTTGTTTCAATATTTATGGAACAAAAATGTTCTGACAAAAACATAGCATGACAATCTTATTTTAAAATTGCTGAGAGACAGGAGCAGAACTCACTGTCAAATGATCCTCCTAGCATATTCAACTTCCATGACAAGCAAAACTGTGATCCAAAACTGGATGAGCCAGACACCCTGGCTCAGTTTAAAATGAGAGAATAAGGTTTTCTTTCGATCATCATATCTGGGGCTCATCTTATTAAACTATCTTTCACTAGTAGTTTACTACATAGAAACTGACTGCAGAATTATGAAGCCTGTTCATTGGCATCTGGGGTAAAGTACTCTACATCCTCTGGTGTATTCAAAATACAGGGATATATACTGCTACAGGGAGTGTACCGATAAGATGAAAGGTAATGGCTTTAAACTGAAAGAAGGGAGATTTAGATTAGACACTAGAGAGACATTCTTTACTATGAGGGTGGTGAGGCACTGGAATGGGTTGCCCTGAGCAGCAGTGGCTGCCCCATCCCTGGGAGTTTTCAAGGCCAGGCTGGATGGGGCTTTGAGCAACCTGGTCTAGTGGGAAGTGTCCCTGCCCATGGCAGGGGGGTTGGAACTCAATGATCTTGAAGGTCCCTTCCAACTCTAATGATTTCATGATCCTATATGTCAAAGCAAGCACAACAGATTAATCTGTTTCCAAGATTTGTTTATTTTTCTACTATTTCTCAAATCAACATTTTTCTGTATTTATCTAAAATGTAATTATTAAAACAAAATTACCCTACCACAAATTTGGGGAGAAGAGCTACAGTGAAATTTGCCCCATTTTCTGATTCAGGTGTGGGTCTCTTTATCCCCACTAGTTCAAACAAAATATCCCATAAAATAGCCCATAGACCTATCTGCAAGTACAGAGCCAAGAGGAATGAAGAAACTTGAATTGTTATAGGCAGGGAACTCCAAGTAGAAAAGCACACAGTATTTTAAAAAAAAAAATAAATAAAAAACAACGTACCAAAAAGAGCCTGAATAGCAGCAAGTTAAGAAAAGGAGAAAAAGTGAAAAGGAGAAAAAGTGAAAAAGAGAAAAAGTTAAACCAAAAATCGAGAAAGAAAACTACTAATAGATTTTGATATGCAAGCATACACATTATATATAATCACAGTAGATTACATATATATAGAGGACTAGCACTTAAATTCCTTTTTTTGCCTTAGCCATTCTAATACACTAATGCATATTTGAAAAATAAGGTTACTTTATGAACTTTCAAACTGGACTCTCAGAGACTGGCTATTTTTGAACCTGCCTTCTTCACAATATTAAGTTGTAGTAATAGTGTTTTGATACACATTTTTCACATTCCATTAAAAATGAACTCCCCCCGTGACTTCATGCTGTTTTTTCTGTTGATATCTCCTCATCCATCATACATTAATATATTCATGTGCTAAAGTGTTTACTTATTAGTGATTTCATTTATGTTCAATGTCAAAGCCACCGAGGTCTTTAATAGAGTTAGGACGAACCATTTCCAAACTGAAAGTGACAAAAACCCAAGAATTAACCAACAGGTTTTGTTGGTGAGCGTACTGAAACCTGTATGATTGTGTTCTTTGATTAAGAAATTGATCTAATCCATTCTGAAACCAAGTGCAGGGTGTTAAAATAAAACATCTACCACTCTGTATTTCAGAACTGCTTGTTTTTAAACTTACAAGCATACAGAGATGGTACAAACTGCCTGCAATTAAATCAATGCAGAATATGACTTCAGTACTATATTGAGTATGATAACAACACCTTCATTAGTAGTATTAATATTAGGATTTGATCTTTTCTCTTTCTTTTTCATTAGTGTCAAATCTAAGGGATATTTTTTAGTAAAGCCATTTTCCCAACCTAGATGTTAGCATCAGAATCATTCCCGTGGGACACACTTCGCTGCTACCAGCCAACTAGAATAGGAATCCCTATTTAATTCCTGAAATCACATCTTGTCAGACCACTGCAATTGCTACTGGTCTGACTAGGGAAAAAAAAAACAAAAAAAAAAA
>VZRU01011438.1:28289-64405 GCA_013398155.1 Pedionomus torquatus
AGCGATAGACCAGTCCTATCCTCTTTCTATATCCAGTACTGACCAAAAATGCTATTGCCAAATACTAAAGTGGTAGTAATGTTATTTTACCAATGTCCCACAGGTCACATTTGTAATGTGGTGAGTTGGTTTTATTTACCTGTCTTCAGTCACAGTTTCTGCTTTAGTTACAAAATTTGTGAATGTATATGTTCAAGCTTTGTATTTGTATATATTTATGGGAATTAACACAGGCTTCTGTTATCTTATCCATTAAGAATAAAGTAAAGCTGTAGAACACATTAAAACCCAAGCAAAACAAAAAGAAAAGTTACTTCAAGGGAATAACAGAGTGACAATGTACCTAAAACCTAGTAAAGCTGCAAATTTTCAAAGGTTAATTCAGTAAAGAACTGAAAGGTAGAAATATATCCATTACTGAACAGGTAGGTATCACATTGATAGATAGAATTTAAAATAAACAATCTTATGTTGATTGGCACTGAGAATTGTGCTCACAGCTTCACAGAGACCAGTGGAAGCTGAAAGCACACATCGCCTAGAAGAAATGTCTCCCCTGATGACCTGCAAGAATCCCATTTTACGTACAGACTGAGAAAACGCAGTAGATACATACAAAATAATACGATACTGTAGTCACATGTATAACCCAATTTTCCACATCCATTAACACAAGCAAATCTGAACACACATGAGCATAACTAAGGATCTAACAGACAAGATCTGAAAAATTAATTGCAGTAATTTAAAATATTACCATCCTCTTCCACACTTGTGGAAAAAAGCTATCTCCAGTTTTCAGTCCAATATCCTAGCCCAGTCCTGCCTTCTTTGTGGCTCTGAGCTATGGATGACAGGCTGTGAACTAGGAAAGGTGAATTCAGTAACAGCCCAACCCAACTATAGTAAGAACATCTGGAAAAGCATAGGCGGATTTGCACAGTATTGTTTTTCAACTACTAAAGCTAAATTCACCATGTCTTTCCCAACAGTATAAAAGGCGCCCAGGATTTCAGTATTTGAGCACAAAACCCAGGTTACTGGTGCTTGAACTGCAGACCGAAAACCAGTTAAAATACAATAAAGAAGAAGAATATTGAGGTAAAATGACAGAAGTTATAAACTGTGTTGCCTAAAATTTGATAATGTGATTCTTATCACCAGTAAGATTTGAATTTGTACAACTATGCTAGTTGTGTTATTCCTTCTGGTCACTATGAGAACAGAGGGGAGAAAGTCTCACTGGGCTGGCAACTATTTAAATATTGTATTTCTCCAAAATACCTTTGCTACCAATCTCATCCTACATTCTCTACCAAAAGACTGTTCCGTCTTGATGAAAAACTATTGAAAACAAATTATTTCTTTAGAGCCATTTATTTTCAAGGAAAAATTGAGAATGCTCTTTTGATCTCGTTTTCTTAACCAGCTCCAGGTGCAGAAAACCATAGGGAAGGATATTAAAAATATTTCAGCCTATATTTGACATTTATAAGAAAAGAAATTGAATACACTGTGCTGTGTCCTATAAGATAGTTTTAATTTTAGACTGTTTTCAAAACAAAACATATTTAAACAAAGATGCAGCAATGGACTTTTTCTGGCCAATTACAATGCAGTTTATATTTCTGAAGAGAAGTACACAATATATACTTAAGAGTATAGTTATTTGTTTTAAAATTCCCTTTGTGATTATAAATTAGGGGGTTTTGTATTAGTGGTCAGCTTTTTCTCTTTTTCTTTTCTAATTCTCACTTGATAACTGTTCAGCTATCATACTTTCATATGTGCCTGAAATCTTGTCTTAAAAATCTGTTTCTTTTCTTAGCATTCTTTGTAATATAAATTTAGGCAGGATGAAGCCCCTCATTGCAACAGCTGGGCACCTCATTTATAGAACATACAGCAGTTACTGATTTGAGGGACATTTTGTCGCAAATAATACTACAGCTCTACAGTTATCTAATCTATTCTGTACATTAAGCTTTAAGACTGTCAAAAAATTAAGATGTATACTCAAATGTTTTCAGACTGATATTTTCTTTTTAAGTATCAGCAAACGCTCCAGTTTTCATTGTACTGTTGCTAAATTTTAACACAATTACCATGTTTTGTGACCTATAACAGGGAAAAAAATAATAGTTTTCTTTATAGCAGAGAATGAGTTGAAATATGTATAATCAGCATAAGATGACAGGCAAAATATTTCTGTCAAAATATTTCTGTCAAAATATATTGGTTTCTAAAATTATATTTATGCAAAATGGGCAATAATAATAATTTAAAGTCCTATTTACTTCAGCATTTAAGTCCTACCTCATTTACATTATTCTTTTCCCTGCTGTAAATTTTTGGTTTCAACAGAATTACCTCTGATTTACACAGGTGCTAGCAAAACCAGCATCATTCCTTTAAGCATCATACATTACAGTTATTTACACAGAGTTTAAAAAAAAAAAAAAAGGCACTGACAGCATTTAGAGTTTCACACACATGTAGTAAGAGATACCTGGGATCTCAGAGAGTTCATTATCTGAACAGTTAGGGCAGACAAAGTCAGCGCAGTTATACTGGAGATGGCAAACAAAGAATATTCAGGGCAGACCACGAAATGCTGAGGTGAAGCAACACTCCAAAGGTCACACAGCAGGTCAGTGACTGAGATCTGAAGAGTGCCAAGATCTCCTGATATTCAGTTCAGTGCCTGAGCTTATGCTATCTTTCTGCAGAAACACATGCAGAGCATAAAAACTATAAACCAGATGCCCTGAGTAAGACCACTGCACTGCTGAAACAAACATGTCTGAAACCTAATTTAAGAGGTCATCTCTGGCATTCCTTGTACTCTTAAAAAAAATGGCATAAATGTTATCAACTGTGACTTTGTAAAATATTGTCACTTATTTTTGTGATTCCATCCTCCTAGAGCTCTTCCCACCTCTCTCCAACTTTTTCAGCACGTCTGCTGGGAATCCTCTCTGCTCTCTCCTTTCGAAATTATTCTGGAGACTTCACAAGGCTCCCTATGTGAATGCTTTCTGTTCTGTCTGCTTGAGCTTGCTCCCTTTGCGATCTGATCAACATATATTGAACAAATATTTCTACACAAACTCTTAAATAAATCATTACTGGACACCATTCTCCTCCTTTCAAAGTTTTACTACTTTCCCCGTCATTTTGCCAAAAATTTTTGCAATCGCTTCAAGCCCGGCACCTTTACTATATAATTTGGACTCATTAGGCCATTTCCTAAGTCTTCCAGTCATCACTTTCTCCAGCCAACATTGTTTCCTATCTTTTAGACCCTGGTCTGGCCATTAGCTTTAAACTAGGCATCTTTCTAACTATCTCCAGATCATGCACAGGGCTGAGTATCAGCTTTAAAAGACAGTCTCTCCAAGCCATTTAGAGGAACCACAGGTGAATCCTTTATTTCCAGTTCAGGGAGTGCATTACAGAATGTCCCAAGTAACTCACAGCGGAGCCTGATGCAGCCCATTCTCCAAAAAACTTAGATTTTTTTTTTTTTTCCTGAGACACAAAAGGAAGTTGTTTGCAAGTTGGTAGAAATAGTTTCCTTTTCAGCCAAAGTTTGTTAGATCTGTTCACAGAGTATCTAAGTATTACAGAGTCATGGTCTATAAGAATGGTTCTCAGGCACTGTAAGAAAGATGAAAGTAGTACTAACATCAACAAAATCAGGCATGAATCTAAACTTTGCATAAGATATACATGTGCAGCTACAGAAATCTAACATACCTTGCAAGTTGATTACATTGCTTGAATCATTTAAATCAATTCCTCTAAACTCTTAATACAGAGGGGGATATATATACATTAAAAAAAAAAATCAACCTAATTTAAGCTACATCTGTTATCATCTTTACCTATCACAGTCAAAAACCAAAGCGAAGCGCTACTCTTCTAAGCCTAAAAAGCAAATAAAAAGAAGAATAAGGAAAAGCTTTAAAAAATATTTCTATTTATTCTTCATTTTTAATAATCAAGATTTTATCCATTAAGACATCTACATTATATGCTGTTCCTGGCACACTGTATGCATCACTAACCACATGCCTTCTGTAAACTATAGAAGTTCAGCCATTCACTTCATTCATTAAAATTCACAGGGCCTATTATTCTGTTTACAGTCTAATAGATATTCACTGTCACTATTCAGGCCTCTGATTCAATTTGCCTAAATCCCAGATGCAGAGTAATCCTGATGGAGATTAGCTTAATTTATCACCAATTTCTTCTTAGAACCAAGAAAGGTTGGTATTTCATAATAAAAGCTGTGCTTCTCCTTTTTTCCTAAAGCAGCAGGCATAGTGAAAAAGAAGCAATAAATGCCTGATTTTTTTTTTAAAGGTGAGATTTCTTCACTAACACAAATTTTGCCTTTCACATAGGATGCCTTCTCTTAAAGGTGTGCATTCTGCAGATAGGAATACTGATTCTCATCAGACTGGAACACATTCCTCCAACCAAATGTTATGCCGATTCTGACTGAACACAGATTGGCAGACTTGTCATCTACTCCATGCAACACAAAATAATCACTGTGGGTATACTTTTCTAGGTAATGTGTTGACAATTTGGAGTGTAATAAATGAAATATTCTCATCTTTTGGCTATTCAATGTTCCCAGAGGGGACCATTTTCTTGCAATTTGAAGTCCTATTGAAGGTGCCCACTTTCAAATCAAAACTGACATTACTGATTTATGTAACTGCTGTTGTCTGCAAAATATCCCAATGACCTACTAAAGAAACCTTTCTTTGGTCAAACGACACTTCCAAATTGGCACAATTTATGTACAGTTGTGTAAAATTTTCAAAATAAACCAGTTTTCATCTGCATAGCAAACTATAGTTCTATTTCAATAGAAAATTAGTCCATTTTTCCCAATTATAACATTTTACAATTACCTACTATGCTTAGCATTTTTGATGAAGAAACAAATGAACATTCAAATAGTATTCTGCATCTCCTCTGGGTACCCAAATAAAAAAGCGTGTTCTGCACACCCTGCGCCTGGAAGAGGTTGGAGCAGTATTACTACCATGGAAACTGCATCCACAGTGTTTGAGAATATGTTCACCAGTGGAAACCTTCTTCAAAGAACACTTCTTACTGTCTCACCATAACTGGAGAGTCCCCTGCAAGAATTTACTTCTATCCAAAGAACTGACCTGTGTAGCTGGAGGTACAGGCTGAAGCAGTGTACATATGTTTCTCTCTTGTTAGAAAAGAGCTGATAAAACCCAACAGAGTATTTCCCAAATGTTTGAGCTTCCCAACCCAACTACTAATTATCTCCAATTTATTTTTTTTATATACATATATATGATTATTTTTGTTTTGAGAAAAAGAGCAAATAGGGTATCATCTGCCTATGGCCTATTCTAAGGACATTTTTTCTGGCAGTGCCCTATCTTCCTCAACATAGGAATAATCCAAGAGAAAAAGACAATGATGGTAAATAACAAGAATTTGCCAAATGACGGGATTTTTTGACATAAAAGTGGCGAGTCATTAATTAGTTTTATTGTTTGTAAGAGGATGAAGTTTCATGGGACATTCTCAATTAGCTCTGGCACTAATGTGCAGTCCCTGCATCTCTAGCCTGCAACCATGTAAACCTGTCCACGTTCTCACCCTCTGTGGTGCACAAAAACAGGCACTCTGGGTTTTCAAAAGGCTAAGTGCATTTTCATAAAGTAGCTCACAATTGACCCATATAATGTGTATGATGACATTTCATAAACGGAAGAGGGAAGAATTTCACAGGGGAAGAAATGAGCAGTGGGGGTAACTCAGAAGTGAAACTTTTTAGCAGAACTGTTAACTTACCTTCAACTGCATATTAAACTACAGCTCGAGATAGCAGTGAGAACATATGCCAAGATTGAAAGTAATCTGTAGAAAGGTAAAGTGGCTATTGGGGTATATATTTATATAGGGATATATAAGGTAAGCTGACTGAATGGCAAATGACTGGCAGACCATTACTTGGCCAAGCAGAGGTGGAATAAGGCCTCTGATATATGTGGCTGCACACAGCTCTGTCAAACAACAGAGCAAGGGGGAAATGCACCTATCTTAAGCCCTACTCTGAGCAGCAGAAACGAGGGCAGATATCTTAAGAGAGTTGACTGTTAGATCCCCAAGTAGATCCACTAAGCTTGCCAAGTAAACTGCCATGGGTCTTGATTTTGGCAGTCAATTCTATCAGATGGTTATACTGGAGACCTATCAAGAACAGTGCCAGAACAGACCAGATGTGAACTGTGCTTCAGTGGGTATCCTCAGTGGAGGGCACACAAGTCCCAAATCACAGAGGCATGATGGAAGTGAGAAATGCACTCAACTGACTTTGAAGCATTCAGTCACCATCACCTATTTATTATAGCTCCAGTTGTGCCCTACCAAAACTTCAAACATCTTTCTCAAGGTCAGAAAAGCTCTCATATTTTCATGCTTAGGCAGATGCCATCATTACAGATTTATTTATAAAAGTAAGTTTTGCTGATGTACAAGTTGAATGAGATAAACAACACTATGGAGTCTTGAGCTTACAAGGTTCTGTAAAAGCAATATACGATCAAAGTCTAGGTGAGCTCAAAAAAACCAAAAGGTACCGTAATGCACAGAGGAAAACAGAATTCCTCGTGAATTAAGTGGGATAGTTTTGTAGCAAACTATTATGCTGTACCCTATTTTTGATCCAGCCATGTAGCCTAAGCAGTATTTTATCTAGTGGCATGCATTACCACAGGTAAAACAAACACAATAAAGAACATTTTGCTCTTGTTGCTGTGCTGCATGTAACTGGCAAGATCCACCTGAGGATCTGATAGTGCAACACATGTTACAGGAGATACTGAACAATGGTACACTGTAGAAATCAGATGCAGGGTTCAAAGAGAATTCATGGTGTTGAAGGAAGCTGGATGGGCTGAAAACACGTAACTTTATAAAAGGCATCTGAAATACTCTCAGAGCCACCTTGTCCCTCTTAAAAATTGTGTTCTTTTGTAATAAAAATGTTTTATTTGGCTTAGCTTACATTATAATTATGGCCTTATTTTCATTATTATTTATCAGTCTTCATAAATGCCATTGACAAATTTGATCAGAATTCGGCATCTAAATCTGTGAAAATGTTTAATAATTAAGTTTAGCTCTGATCTTTGCAGAACTCTAGAAACACTTAAATTCCATTAATTACTTTTTAGATCAACCACATAGGACATCTGAAATCCATTTAACATATTATTGATATTGCATAGCCTATATTTTTTATCTCAACATCTTCATGTTATGTCAGGCATCTTAAAAAGCAATTTCTTTAAATGAATAGTAGCCTTTATCAACTGACTTGTACTGCCTTCAGAAAAGAAATCAGATGTATTCAATGGAACTTGTTTTCTGTAAAGCCATTCTAGGAAGTATAACTACGGTCCTACACTTTAATACTTAAATTATTGAATTTTGTATCAGGTTTTCATTGTTTTAGCTAGAAATTAATTCAGACTAAGTGATCTAAAAACACCTAGCCTGGCTGCCTTTTGTGAATATTGACTCAATATTATCATTCTTTTAGACTCATGGCAGTGTTAAAGAATACTTACATTTACTTTGAATATTTATTTAAAATAAGGATCAGCAAGAGAAAAATTCATTAACCCTAGACACTATAAAGTTGTAAGCTGTATGAACCTCCTTTCTTCCAGATACAAGCCAGAAATGTTCAAACAAGACTTCTATCTTTACACAGTTAGATTTGTTTTATCTCATAATGGGTTGTGTTCACCCTGCAATAGCTATCTTATTACTAGCAAATTTAAAATCCTGCCACTTTACTACTGTTCTTGGCCTTGCTACTCACAGATTTCATCTTCATATCTTTTGCCTCTTCTCCATCGTCTATATTCTTATTGCTGCTCATATTTTCAGGTTATTATCTATAATCCATTTCACACTTCTTTTATATTGCCTTATTGTTTCTAAATATTGTATTCTCTTTCGTATCAAACCAAAATAGGTATTTATAAGGAACCACCCTCTAATTATGGAGCTATGTATTTTTTTGTTACTTAATAAGCTGTTGCAGAACACAATTTTTATTTATATCTTCTACTAGCCTGTATCATAACAGCTTTGGAGAAATGAGCTGCTCTGAACTAACCTATTTTAGGTACCCTGTTGGTTCCTATTGAATGGAATTTAGGACTAGCATCCGATCTCTGTACCACAGTCCAACAGAAATAAGTCCAGTAATGACTTTATAACATACTGGCTACTGCAACCCTTGTTTGTAATCATTTCTTCCACGATTTTTAGAAACTATTACTAGAAGTTACAATCTAGCAATATTAGTTAGTTGCATAAATGTCCCAAACTGGGCTCTCCACAGCAATACAATCAAGTATGTGCTTAACAAGTAAGTCATCATATTCTCTAATTTGATCCAGTGTTGTATCCCTCCCCCAGGTTTTGCAGCTTAATATATTTATCTAAATGGATTAAAAATCCTATGGTTCTGAGTTACCAATAACTCTAAAGACAAGTAACAGTGTCTGCTATAAACAGAAATACAAATACTCTCTTCTCTGAAGTTTCTCTGTTTTCCTGTTAAAAGTTGTAGCTATTAATTAGCAACACTGAAATGCTATAATTGTATGTTAAAAAAAAGAACTATATAATGTCATAAGAGACATGGAAGGGCTAGAAAAAGTAGCTGCATTCGATTGATTAATAGACAGAAGATTACACTCACACTCAGAAAAACAAGTAAGGCTTGTGAAGTGATTAGAACAGCAGACAAAGATAACAGGGTCACACAAATATGTTAAACAGGTTAAGCAAGAGACAGATTAAACTTGATTAAACTTGATCTCTATATAGAAAAACTTATCTGAGTTACTAAAACTTGAGGAAGAGCCAAGTGCAGGGGAAAACTGAGCTAACTGGAAGGAAAGAGGAGAAATGAGACAGACCGGACTTCAAAGGAAGAGCTGGCGCAGGAAGGAGTACTGCTACTACTTATTGTGCCACCTCAATCTTCCTGTGCAGTTTACAGTATCAGATACCTAATTCCAAAATTCCAAAATTTATAGCAGCCTGCAAGGAGACTGAAGTGCATCCCTCTCACCAATGACATAGGAGTATTTCATGGGGGTGTGATGTGGGGAAGATAATATATTAAATTAATTCAGACTTTCCCATACTTAGTCAGTATATAAAAAAGAAGTAAGTAGCTGTGGACAGAACACTCATTTCTTCCTCTTAGATAAAGCTTTCTGTATGAGAAGAAAGCACATTTTTCCAACATGAAAAATAACAGTTTGTTCAAGAATGGGCAAGATCCACCCAAATCACAGGAGCACAGTGATCAGTTTTATTCACTTCACCAAGGGTTATGAAACAATGCAAGTAGAAGATAGCCTTTGTTTTATCCACAAACTTAAAAAATAACTAAGTTTTTAAATAACATGCTCCATTTTTTCATGCAAGTCAATCCTCATTTTCACAGTAGATATTTTAGCTTATAAATTCTATAGGATTCTATAATTCTTAGGATCTTAAAGTGCATTCAACATTGTGCAGTCTTTTTTCATAATGAAATTGTTGTGAATTTTGCAACTGAATTGAACACGGGATGGTTTCATGCCAATGCCAGAGGTCTGAAAACTGCCATGTAGACTGATATTTTATCTGTTGATTACAGAAAGAAGATAAAATGCACAAGTATTTAAGTTACTAAATTTCAATCCACAGTGGAACATTACTAATGAAGGGATAACTACATATGCCTTTGTTTTACAGTGCATCAAAATATCACTGCTCCTTATTTTGGGTGCTACCAGACTGCTTAAACAGATCTGAACATGGCTCATCTCTACAGAAGTTCAAGAACAGCAAGAAGTGGACCTGTTTCATGGGTTAGTAAGACATAACCTTGTCTGAAAGTAAGTATGTAGTATATACATGCTAAATTCAAAACAGATATATACTAAATAGTACTTCAGAAAAATATGTAATATTTACATTTCAAATATTAAGTTACAAGACATAGATTAGTCCATTCTGTAGAACACACTGAAGCAGTATAATGAAGCAGTCTGTGTAACACCACGCAGCATTATTGCATGATAATAATCATGCTGTAGCACATTGTTAAGTACTTAACCAAAATAAGAAAAGGATATTCTACATACTGCTTTCAACACTGTGTTCAATTTTGCAATAGAAGGACTTCCTTATTTAATATTTCTGCAATAAAAAGCACATGCATGTGGAAAATTATGTAATTCATACTAATCAACAGATATGAATTATTTTCTTAAATGTGCTGGGAATTTTTTTCTGCAGAATAATTTGCTATACAACTAATCACTTTTTCTTGGGAACAAGTACACTGGCAGCCATAGACAAAAAGATGACAAACAATAATTACAGAATTCTACAGAAATCCAGGAAAGAGGCCTAGAGCCATTGATTCTCCCTGTTTAGACCAGTTCAGAGCTGACACCAGGCCAGTGCAGGAAATTCAAAGATTGCTCCAGTACAGGAAATAGACTGAAGATTAGGCTTCTTTAATATTTTTAATTTTGTTTTCACTCAAGAATACCTATATTTAGGTGAACACTCAAAACAAAAACAAAACTCAAACCTTCACAAATGTCATGAATTCTTCTACTTTGTCATTGGTGAGCAGCAGCTTCTTCTGTATAGTTTCCAAAGCCTCTCCAGTCTGTTTAGCCAAGCCATGTAGCTGTTGAGATGCTGTAGCCTCAAGTTCAGTCATGGCATATTCAGTTGCAATCATTTTGCCCTCTAGATCATTAACCTTGAGATCCTGAAATACATCCACAGACACACGGCAGTATTATGTTAAAAGCTGATAGGAAGATACGGTAGATCACCAATGAACCAACCAAACAACCTCCCACACTATAGTAAATATCAAACAACGTTCAACTTACAACTTATAAAATCTAATTTTATGGGGAAAAGTAATTTCATTTTCAGTTGTTATATACATGATCAACATCCAGATTTCAGACTGAAGTAAATCAGAGAAACACACTACTGCTATTCTGTTCTCTTTCACCCTTCTATATTAAGAAAGGCCAAGTTGATGGCCTTTCAACTTTTCACTTGAAAGTAAGGCATGGTAAAGTTCCAGGACAGAGCCATCACAACCCTAGCATACCTTTTTTTCCAACTCATCTTTAGCCTTTTGATACATCTGCTCATACTGAGACTTCTCCTTTGTAGCTATGTTCAGTCTTTGTTTCAATGAGTCAATGGAACTTTTTTTGTTTGCACAGTCTTCAGCCAGTGCCTTTACCTGAAACAATGAAAGGTCAAGAGCCATTGACTATTAAGGTATAAAACTTAAAAATGAAATTCAAATCAAAACTAAGCTTACCTATATTGCATAGACTTACCTGTATTATATAAATAATTTAGTACATTTTTTCTGAAATTACAGTCTTTAATAAATCTTTGCTGCTGATCCAGTAGAGACCAGCTTGCATGCAACCTTCTTACATAAAGTCCTGAATTGTATTAAGTATAAAGAAAAGCTCTTCTTTTGCAGAGCTGTTTATCTCTACGTATTTTTTACTCTTACAATGTGTGCAAAAGGGAGTAACCCAACTTCCATTCATTTCTCCTATCAAAGCTAAAAACATTAATTAAAACTCAGATGAGAAAATAACTGTCTACAAGTTAATAGTCTGTAAAGCCTCTTAGATAATTATTATCATTTTACCATACAATGCAAACACTGATTTTGGGTAAAAAGAAATATACCAATGCTCCTAGAAAATAATTCAGCTCTCATGACAGTATTAATTACAAAGTTTTCTTGACAATATCGAGTAACAGGGAATTTCTTTGATCTTCTGCTGAAGATAATGTAAAATTTATCAAGTTGATTTTCCACATGGAATAATCAAATTAATGTATGGAATTTGGTTCTCTGGAATCTGCAAAATTCAGCACTTAAAATACTCGACAAACTGCATTAAAGTGCATACTTCCACTCTAAATCTTTCATCTTAAAACAAAAAACAGGTATTTCTCTTGTTTTACACTTCAGCACCCTCGCTTATGTATGCTCTTGCTCTCTGGCTGCGGATTTCTCAATAGCACTTTATCTTTGGCACAGAGGGTAAGACTCTCTCTACAGCTAAAAGTGCTATATGACTGCAAGCAGAGATAGTACTTGTGCTATCCAGCAAGAACATGCATCCTAGGAAAACAAAAGCAAAGTGGTAAATTGTTAATTTCTGTTTCGGGGTCATAGGCTGCATAACCTCAGAGACAACCAAATGTCATAATCTTTTTCTGGTATTCAAGTCTGAAGGGCAATACATTGGTTGGATAATATAGAAAGATACCAAAACATATACAAGTTCTCCCAGCTTCAGTGAAATTGTCCTAAAATTTTGCAGAGGAAAATAATTTACTATAGAAATTAAGCTCTACCTGGACACACAGAATTACATTAAGCTAAGAACAGTGAATCATTCATAACATCGCAGTAGAAAATAGATTAACATACTAAAGCATTTAACTACTATAGCCAGGAAAGGTGTATGGACTTCATTAGCATATGTAAAATGACACTTGTTTCAGGTCTACTGTATTTCATGAACTTACAGTGCATAAAACTAAATCCCACTACTTAAAGTATATCCTTGCAACTCAGTGTTCTGAATAGTTTAATATTTAATTACACCTCTTATGAATATCCATTAAATTATGCTGAATCCATCCAAGCTATCACAATATATACTGATTTTGTACAAATTATAGTGGAGGGAATTACATCCTTAGATTAACTGTATGTTGCTTGCTTAAAGCAATATATTGATTTAGTGTGTATAGCATGTTGAAATAACTTCTGTAATCCACTAGCTTTTCTTTTCTTAGAACTATCAATAGCAAGAAAGAAGTACCTTTCTCTCAAGACTTTCCAATGTTTCATTAGAGGTTTTCTCATTTTCTTGATTTGCTTTTAGACGAGACCGTAAGTCTTCTATCAAATGTCTTTTCATACTAAGGTCCCGCTCCAATCGAGAAATCCTAGAAGGGAAGAAGTCACACTGCATGTTACTACTAGGAAATATTGTTAATATGCAACTATTTTAAACAACTAAAAACTGTAATTGCAGTAGACAAACTACCATTCCTGTAGCTTTAGAATACTTTTTTAAAATAAAAGCTGATGCTATTATTGCAATTTGCCCAAGTCTCAGTCATTAAAACCAGTTCTAAGTCTCTTATTATACAGACCTATTTCTAAGTATTCCATTTATTTGTGATTTGCTTTTTGTTGTGGCTTATGCTCTAAATTGTCTCATCAGAAATCATAATAATTCTTCTTAAGCTATCATCAAAAAATAAAAAAAATGCTGAATGCCCAAAATTTAATTCTTCAGTGCCTGAAGTGGGTATAATTCAAACACTATTCTGTACAAAATTATTTTTAAAAGAAAGTGAAAGAGGGAAGTCTCCTTTCATCCAACTGAGTGATACACAGAAATACCTGAAAATTCTGTCTTTATAAAATGCCAGATAATTCTTAAAAGCTGTAAAACCTAAGAATAATATAATCATTTTTCAGAAAGTTCCCCCCAAAATAAGTCTAAGTACTACAATGCCATCTCTGTTCAATAAGAAAATTATCTTTTAAGCAATGCCTTCACCATTATGATATACATAAATATTTTAAATATAAACATAAGCAAAGCCTGAATATGTTCAGACCTCTGGATTTTTTTCAATGAAAGTAAAACCAATGATGGTAATATATTCAGGAATAAAACACTGTTGATACCATGTATTAAAAAAAAAACAGAAAACCAGTGCATCTTAAAATTTCTTTCATCTCTTCCACATTTATACTATTAATGCTATTTTGGTGATTACATTTTATAGTTCATGAAAAATGACTATTGATTTTACAAAGAAAGCAGGATAACCAGTAACTATTTTAAATTTAAGTCTTAAAGTGGAAAAATTCAGGTTTATTTTGAAACAGAAAATACACAATGTACAGAATTTAACAATTCTAATTCTCTATTTTTGAAATGAACTAATTTCAGATAAATAAACTCCATTCTTTCTACAAGCAGGGAAAAAACCCAAACAGAACAGCCAGAGGACCTTAAGTCTGGGACTGGCAAGAAATTCACAGGTTATGTTTATATAGGAATATAATTGAGGAACAGTATTATATGAGTTAAAGTCAGTAAAATTAAAAATCACAGTTGCATACTTCACAACAATATATGTGAATTTTAAAATGAGTGGTAAACCTTAATCAATTCAGATAGAAACAAATACAACTGTCCTTTTGAACTTTTTATGAATGTAAGAATGGATACTTAATCTTCTTTAAGCATCTGAACCTTGACATGTCTCTTAGCCCCTAGGCAAAGAATTACTGTATTTGAAAGACTGTGTTTAACAGTGCCGAAGAATTCATTTAGAATTACATCAAGGATAAAATAGTCTACTCTAGAGTCTGAGTTTTGATTTAAAGGATTCTTATTACAATATAGATACTGTAGCTAGCTAGTCACTCATCAGTTTAAACTAAGGGCAATTTTAGCATGTATTGCTCCAGTTTCTAAAAAAAGGCTCTGCAGTGGTCTGCAAGACTGCAATAAAAAGAAGAATAGAGCATTCTCTTAAAGTAAATCTATATATGAATGGTTAATGTTGTAACGATCATAAAGCAGCCACTGGGTGGCACCAAACACAACAGATAGACGAGTAAACATACTTGGCTTGTAGTTCCCGAACCCGTTCTTCTTTTTCTAGGACTTCATTTTTTAGTGACTTGATGGTGGTCGACTGCTTGCTGATTTCATTATTCGAATTCTATATTGAAACATATTAAAATATAAATAAAGCAGAGTGAATATTCTTGCAATCAGCAGTAAATTTGTTCGAAACAATGGGCTGTGTAAACTTCCACATATGTTAACATTCTTCAAAATTGATTGGTCCAAAATGATCATTCTTACTTTCTAGCAAACCTTACATTACTTGTACATTCCTTGGAAAATACAACAAAATACTACAAAAATCAGTGCTTTTCCATTGCTCCATTAATAGAAGTTCTCCAGGACACCTGCAAGCCCAGTGCACCTATCAGGACCAAATTTTCTCTTGCAAAGCATGATCAGTTGAAAAGGTAACAGAAAAGAAGAGAAACAAAATTGGATCTTCATTTGAACTACAGCCTTGAATGATACAGTTCTACATCCCAAGGAGCCTACATCTATAAAGCAACAATTTCCAATAATGCTTTTCATCTTGTGCATTTAGAAATACAAGGCAATCTATAGGAGGCAGTTGGTTTTGTGTCCCTTGAAACTCACAAGCACAAGACAAAGGCATTTCCATTTGGTCACACTAACACAAATGCTACATTTCAGTAACATAAAGGTACGTGTAATTCCAGCAAGGAGAACTATACAGTCGTTGGCGTTTCCTCATTGTATATAGAATTAGAAAAAAAATTAAAAAGCCTCCATTTATCCATGCAAACACACAGATAACTTTCCCAAGAGTTAAATACAGAACTGAATCACTCTATAGAATTAAAGATATCAAATTTAACTAAGTAGCCATCTTAGCAATTTGAGCATATGCATTGAATGTCATTGCTGCAAAAGGTAGCCCATACATACTGCACTGAAGAGATTTCAGAACTTCAAAAGGTGTTGCCAAGATACATACATGTTAAGTGTATGCAAAACATAGATGTGTGCCTAAATGCATGCAGATTCATTCACTGTATTGAAGGTTTTTACTTATTACATATAAAGAATAAGCAAACAGATCAGATATGCTGTGAATGGAGATACTTCAGGAGAATTTCTCTGCTCAGTGCAGACTTGTAACGCCTATTAACATTAATGGGAGTATTGTACATAACTCTGTGCACCTCCAGGGGAGTATATATTCTTGTGTGCGTAGTTAGATGTAAAATATTGTTCTTAATAACTTGTCTAGTCTATTTACTATTATTATAATGTGAGGTAGAACCAGAAAATTGCTAAAATGATGTATGCCAGCAGAATATTCCTAAATTTCCTGAGACCTGTTTGTTAAGCCTCAGCTAAATCAGCACCCAGTTACACGGTTTATGCACCAGATACAAACTGGAATACTTAGGTCTCTGCACATGCTCAGAGGCAAAGATGCATGCTGAGGGTACTTTGCTTCCAAACTCACCACCCACATTTAAGGCATTTCTTCCTATTGGCAAAGATAAAAAGAATCATTACATACAACATAAACAAACACTGCAACAATAGCTCTGAGAAGAAAACAACCAAATTGACAAAAGCGGGTATTTTGAGCTGTGAGGAGCGCTTTTGCTGCTTCCACACTCAGGCATTTAGGAGAATAATTTTGTATCTCCTTTTAAAGTATACTAGATAATATACTTCATATACAATAGTAGACAACTTCTGCCAATTTCTTCTGCTAAAAATACCTTATAGTACTTTATTTTCTGAAAAAAATATTAGGTCAAAACAAGGCTAAGAATTTCAGTAACTTGACTTAAGTAGCTTTTGAGACACTTATAGTCCAAACTCTCACCCAATTCAGCAACCAGTGAATTCACTCTGCTAATCTGGACACAGATTGGAGGGGGGGGCACAGATCATGTTTACTCTAAATGTGGTGTTGCATACGTCATATGTTTTTTACACTAAAAATGTAACATATCTTTAAGAAGTAATTAAAAGTCCAATTAGTATTTTTTGACATTTATATAGGCTTGCTAAATGTTTCCTCTGTCACAGAAACAAAAAACCCTTTGATTTTCAGCAATATATTTTCTAGTTTACATGTAGCAGACAAATAAAGTACTCTTCCAGTATGAGTGAGAGTATCTTACAAAAAGAGAAGAAAAAAAATTTCCTTATTTCTTATTTTTCTTACTTTAATAGAACAATTGACTACTAGGCTTCTGGATAATGAGGACACTCATCTAAAAAAAGAGCAACTCTAATTAACTGAAATTACCATTTACCAGCAACAGAAGTACATTAGTCAAACCCAAATCTAAAATCAACAGTCAAGAAGTGTATGGTTTCAAGATCTCTTTTTCATTATTAAAGTAGATCAAATTATGTGCCTTTTCGTAGCTACTCCCTGCTGCCCCCATCTCTTTATCAATGTGACCTACCTTTACTAATCCTGAATTTAGATGTTAGGCATCAGTGTGCTATAGCCAAGATTTGTAATATCATGATTACCATCAACAGCTAAAAGGTCTGAGTGCTGCCCACATCTCATGTGCTAGCACAGATAACCCATGTACTGAGAGCCAGAGACAGCTGTATCACTCATGTCACGTGGCCTTTTCTTCTAGTTGATCCTTCAGCAGCCAGCTTGCTGGTGTGCCACTTCCAGCAGCAAGAAGCTGTAACATTTTGAACTTTTTTCTTTCCTCAAATATTAAACACAAAATGACAGAAAAAAAAACAACTTTAAGACACACATATACAGTCTCCAGTTAGAGGAGAGGAAGCATTAATATGTTTGAGCCAGGCCACCGTCTGAGAAAGCTCTCAGATCAGCACAGTCCAACATCTACATCATCCACATATAACAGAATCATGGGAGACTGAAAAATGAAATCATCAACAAATCACTATTTTCCTACACACTAATCTCCAAAAATACGAATACAAAAAGTATGGTGTCTCTTTGAGGACAAGAATAGTAGTGACATTTAGGTAACATAGAACTATTACATCACGTGAGCCACCCCATCAGCTTAAATTCTTTGCTTCCCTTTCAGAGGTAGCTATTGCTTACCTCCTTCTTAAAGGAAGCAAGGAACCAACACAATTCTTACTGAAGTAATTCCACAGCACTTTCCAACAAGATGCATTTAATCATTGTGTGAAAACACAGCAAGCCTCCCTGTCTGGCCTATTTGGTCTGCAAAAATTATTTTAATTGTAACTTCTAATTCTCCTGCTTATGACTACATCTCTACTTAGCTTCAAAGGTTATCTAGCACCTAAGTTGCTAGTCATCAGCTATGATATATAAATGATATGAATACGTGAGTATACATGTATCTACTTGACCCAGCTATGAAATACTGTTCAGATAAATTATCCTCAGCACTAGATAATCTGTCCTGTCACCTTTAGTTTGTACTGCAGCTGTTTCATCTCTAAATTACTGTTCTTTGAAGGGGCTGGTGTGGCTTCACTCTTGCCAGCAGTTTGAGACAGATGTTCTTTGAACTTTAATTTTCCTTGTAAATCTTCTTTCTCCTGTTGCCACTTGGCCAGGTTGGAGGTCAACACCTGTTTAACAAACAGAAGAAACAATCAGAATTGCATCCTAAGAATATTTCTCCTTGATCATATCTGATGCTTCTCTGGTTCAGAATTCAAGAGGAAGGAAACAGTACATATAATCTCTGTAATTATATTGCATAGCTGTTGGTTGAATTTACTAGCTTGCACAAACATCAAATCTGGTATGAAAGAGAAGTCAACTACCATTAAAAAGAAGCAACTTTTTAAAAACACAAGCTAATTCAATTTTGACTGTACACATTAGTATTTTTCCCACGATGGGCAAAAAATCCCATATAAAACAGTAACAGTAGTTACTGTTGAAACCAGTTTACCTGAAGCCTCTCTGGGATTCAGCGATTATTTCTATGATGAAATATCAAGGTGTCTCAGACACCAATGCATATTAAAGGTGGTTAAATGTCAAATCTGTTTTAATGGTGACCACCATAAGCTTACTTGAATTGCTGTGCTGACAACTGCTATACAATATACACCCTTCTCTTGGCTTTTGTTTTGATATTTGTAGGGCTTGTAGAGGTTAAAGCAAAGTGGACCAGCTGCACTAAATATCTTCTGGTTGGCTGGTCTTTACTCATGTTGTGCGATTTCTTCCCTTTCATATATATGCACCATAGCCAGAGAACCACATATTCCATAACCTTGACTCTAGGGCTGAGGTACTTAAGTGGTAAAAGCCAAGCTGGAGCAGGACAGGATAACAGATGTTAGTTGTTTATTCCACTGGGTAGGTCTTACCACCCTATACTGCAGCCAAAACGCTTCTCATTTAGCAACATAAATGCTAAGTCCAATTAGCAGACGAGGCTTGTTAGGGATTTAGTTCAAATAAATAACATGTAAAAAAACGCTCAGTCTTGTTGCACTTGATTGACAACTGACAAGACTTAGTCAATCTTTGCAACTATATTTCACGGTTCTCCTTATAGAGATAATTTTTAAAATAAAATATTTATTTTATTTTAAATAGTATTGAATGTTGTTCTGTGAAAAGGGGAACTGAAATAATGCTCATGTTTGTTGTTGTTAACTTTCACAAATCTGTAGTTATCCGGAAGCTACCCATGGCCTAACAAATCCCTGCTCCTTAAGAGGGCAACTATAGTGCTACCTTATTATTCCAAAGAAGAATGTAATATGGTAGTTTAGCATAAGGAACAATTACATAAAAGGGTATTAAAATCTCACAAAGGGCAAAAAGAAACTCCTTTATGAAGAATCCTGCTAAAAAACTGAAAGGATACTATAGGTAGCAATGACTAGACATGTGCCAGATTACATGTTGGTACACAAAAAAAAAAACATGGATAAGAGAAAGTTAAACATTGTGATCTATTTCTAACCATTTTCTTAGTTAACTCAAAAATACACTGTTTGCTGAAAGAAAAAAAAAAGAAAAAAACTTTTTACAGACATGTTTATATACACACACATACATTTCCATATCGATCATCTGAAGATCACATATATATCCAAATAAAAGAAAACCTACTAATGGATATGTTTAGTCCCATTATGAATGACATGAGAATAGGTGTAGATTTTGCATAAGCTTAAAAAAATATCACGTACAAGAAAATGCATCTTGCATTTATAGTTAAAACTCTAACAGTGTTTCACAGTTAAGTGTATGTATTAAAGCAAATGGGCAGTTTACGTATGTATCTGAGGTAAGTGCTGTTCTTAGTAAAGGGGTTAATTTTTCCATTCTCTTCTGCTTCTGCTGTCACTACTGAATAAGAGATAAATAGTGTAAATGTATTTTCTAATAGGCTATTCCTTAATCTGATATATTATTCTCACAATTAATACAGTCTGAGTAAGACAAAATGATGGCTACTTTAATAAGCAAAACCAGTACTACAGAAAGATAGAAGGATTAGGTTAATTTGTCCAGTATAGCCAATATTTCTACATGCAGAATTTCATGATTCAGTGTCTCTATAATAAATTATTCATAAAAAGAAAAAAAAAATCATGGCTAGATCAATATCTCTGATTAAAATTAGAAATGCCCCTGTATCTGCCCTAGATAGCTCATGAGTCTCTGAAGCTTCTTAAGCTACCGTTGCTGCCGCCAAAATGCATCTCGTCTGAAATGTCATGATTGTAGTGGCCACACTCCCCAAAACGATAGCAAATACATTGGAAAAGATATTCATGGGACAGGCGTGGAAGACTACAGTTCTACATTGGTTACAGAATTTATTTAAGCATAGAGGTAGAAAAAAATTACTCAAGTATGAATGTACATAAATCCAGAAATAACATCAGGGCTGTGGTGGCGAAGTGAAAGTAGTGTATGATGTACAAGACAAACACCCCTCAACATGCAAAAGCATACCAAGAGGGACACACACAATTGCAATCAGAGATACCAAAAAGGTTGCCTCTTAACAGTCTGGAGACAATGTAGTGTTACAGTGTTGATAATACTATTGCATTACTCTTCTATTTGCTGTATATTGAAAGGGTATGTGAAAATTCTATATAAATCTATGTAGGAAGTGAAAAACAGTCCCCCCACCCTTTTCCAGTAAGGTATTTATATCTAAAAGATACTCCTTGATTTTACTTACTTAAGAGGCAAGTTCATTACCCTGCTGTCCCTCACCACTCACTAAGTTTTAGGTGAGGTCTTTTGTTCTTTTGTCTTTTTTAGACACAGGGGGTTTTTTGTGTATGTGTTACCATGCACGCAAATCCTGAGTGACAGAGTAAAAAAGATTTACTCCAGGGAAGGAGGTCACCAGGATGAAAGGTGGAATCTTAAATACCAGCTAGACCAGATGTTGGTAAAGGCAGGCTACCGCTGTTCCTCCACGATGCACCGGCCTTTGTCTGCTGCACCTCCTCCAGAGTGTTGTGGCTTAACAGATGTTTATAGATTCAATATTTTAACATCCATCTATCTTAATCTCCTTGCTTCTGCTATACTCATGACACTTTGTTCTGCTGTACACAAAGGGGATAAGTGATGAAATCTTAGTTTCTGTGTAGTCGATGTAAAACTTCCAGTGACTCAGCAAGCCTCAGAAAGACAGCTACATGGAAGGCCCAACAGATTAGTGTAGGAAGCTCCTGGAATGGCTTATTGCTCCTTGGCATCACAACAACCCTGTGAAGAGCTTCTAGCTCAGTTTTACAGCAGAGTCGCTATCCTACTGCAGACGGCATGTATGAAAATGACATTTCTAGTGGTGGTGGCTGATATTGTGCAGTCACTTCTCTATGTGATCCGATCCATTTGTATTTGTAGAATTTATTATATAGAATGTATTTCTTGGGAAATTATAAAATAGGATGCAGATCAGGTATTCTTGAAACAATTTTAAAGCAATAACATAACCTTATTTTACTACTAATTTTGTAATCCAACTTAAATACCTTCAGATGTTCAAAAATCCTATTTACTATGGAACTTCCCACCCTATAATTGCGGTGCATGAAAACATCACAAGGTGCATCGAGTGTCTCGAAGAAACCAGCAGTCAACATGCTCCTTTTTTGTTTTCACTAAGAAACCTTGCTATAGTAGACAATAAAATACATTTGCTATATGCACAACTCCTCTACAAAGTTAGGTTTTAAAAGCTAACATTGCTCAACTGCAGGTTTTAAATAGAATGCTATTTTCTCACAGCTTTAGCTTGACCATGAAATATATACAAGATAAGCTGTACTTGTGGCACACAAACTATGAAAAAACTTTAAAAACATATTTGCAAGCACTTGATTAGGTATTTATAATTTTACACTATCGAATGTTTTTGTAACACAATGGTAAACCCAGTTACAATACAAGAGGCAAAATTTACTGAGTCAGTCCCACTAATCTTGACCCTGTTTTCTCCCCTTGAATCAAAACCTCTCTCTGCATAATGGGTCACAGAAAAGAAAGTTAAAATTAATAAAGATAGTATGTCTGAAAATATGAAAAGATATATACTAGATTAAAAAGCTAACTGTGCTGCATACTTAATGTGATCATATAGAGAAAAGGCAAATAACTCCAAATCCTCAGTGAAAGTTCTTTTCAGGCACGTGATGTAAGTGTTTGATTACTTAGTATTCCAGACACTAAGCCAAATATGAAACAGAATTCTTTGGTGACTTAGTATCCTATCCTTAAATTGAAACAAAGACCCCAAAAGCAAGAAGTAGTTCCAAAACGTAAAAAGTGTCATTCATTTTTCTGAAAATTTAGTAAAATCCACTGTATCACTAAGTTTTTTTCAGCCAAATGCAGTTATCAGCAGCTGATGTTTCACAAAATGTCAAGTAAATGAAGGTAATATAGAGGACTTTTTGCCAGTGCTTTAGCTAGTTGTTAGACTTCAGTAGCCTTTGGAGACCATTAAGTACCCTTTGGCTAATTGGCCAATGGTAGATTAATCCTCTTTTTATTCTAGCAGCACTATTTTAACACCCTTTGCACTCTGTCAGTGTAGTATCTGAATGACAAAATAATATTGTGCATGAATAATAAGCAGAAAAGTTAAATTAACATTTCATGTTTCATATGCCATACCTATGTGTCAGTGAAAAAAAAAACCCTCTTTCAAAGCCACTGACATTCAACTTTTTTAAACAATCTCATGTTGACATCTTACTGAAGTGAATCTTCCTAATTACTGCTAATTGCCTATCAAGAAAAAAAATAATAAAATCTTTCCTTGAAGTGCAGTTGTCTAGTCTAGATGAACACAGCTCCAATGTGCATAGTAAAGACAGGCATGACACTTGAGGTGTGCTACATTATTATGAGGTCATACTAAATATGGTTTGCAGTGAACAAAGCAGCTTTTAAGGATGTTTAAGGCACTGAAAATGTCAATCTCTCATGAAGTGTTTAAATTGGTTCCCAGCAGAGAAATACAGATATCAGCATGCAGATAAGAGGTATATTTCTCAAGTATTTTACTAAAGAAAAAACATTGTTGTCCTATTGATAACATCACCGTAACACAACTACAGTTCATCAGCTTTATAAAAGTAATATTTATACTGTTATCTACGGAATAGCCCTTTCACAAACACAGTCTATAAATTCAGCTATCATTGGAAACACAGTTGGAATCACTAACAAACGCTTCTCAAAGTCTTTTAATGTCTTCTTAATCATGTGCTATTACTGATCAGAGTAATTCCCCTTTAAAAAGGGTTATTTACTGTATACCGCTTCATAAACAAATATTTTACCTGTAATTTTAATTCAGCTATTTTATAGCTAATTTATAGCTAAATTTATTTTACAACTTATAGAAGTCTAGTATTACAACGTGTGATCTAGGTAAGGCATCTTATGAAATAATAATAGAATAAAATCAATAAAATCAGACCGGATAGATCCATGGTAAGTTTTGCTTTGTTCTGTTGTCTTGTTTTTGTAAAGAATGATAATACTACATAGATAAAGACCAGAACACATATATCTATTCTATTGAGACACACAAACACTCATGTATAAATGAACCGCAGTAACACATTCTGGGCCTGATGCTCCAAGAAATCATCTGCTGTGACAACGGACAAGCCTTAGTACAGAACTGCACATTGTTCAACCAATGATTTTTCAAATAAATAAGAAAATAAGAAAAGATATAATAAGATAAGAAAATAAGAAAAAACTTAGTAATAATATAGGTAATAATTGTTAATATGATGAAAATGCTTCTGAAACATGTCATATGTACAGCACTAACACGAATTCAAAGATAAAGGGTTTGATGTGCAGCAATTCCATTTTAGCTTGCATTTTCTATCACTTTCATTTCTCTGTTTGGGTAAGTATTTCTGTATCCCATGCCCAATTTCTGTACATATTACAAACACTACCTTGCTTTTGTGCTAAAGCAGATGCAGCACTTTATCTGTCCCTGCAAATTTCAGAGGACTATAAGGACTATTAACTATGTGTGTGACATTACTTACATAAGTAGTTTCATGAAGATCAATTATATGATCCAAACAATGTGCTTACATTTTTGTAGGGATTGAGTTTCCAATGTGGAGATGCAAACTGCAAGAATATACAGATATGCAAGACCTTGCCTATTAGGCCTTAGCACTTCTGGACAAAAGCTACAGAACTTAAAAAAAATTAATCCTTCCGAAAAAGAAAAATATTTAAGATTACAGTATATTATACTGTTAAGTCACACATTTAGTTTTAACTTATTTTAACTATGAATATCTACACGGATACAGCACAGTACATTAAAATACGTTTTACTACAATTAAAAATGAAAATATAGCCAGAGATATTCCACAACATTTTGTCCCACTTGAAAAGATCTGAAAGTTATAGCAAGCCAGATACAAAGATGTGGCTGAAGTCCAAAATCAATATTTTCATGTACCCACCACTGTTATTTAAAAAAATACAAGTTGACATGGGTATTCCAATGCCTAGCACGCCCATGCACATTAAGTATTACTATAAACAAGCAAAAACATATCTAATGCATAAAATTTGCCCCAAGATTTCTATGCCTTTGTACTTACTAGAGAATTTTCAATATAAGGCGATCTTTCATAGTTAGGTTTTACTGTGAGATTTTTTGAAGGTTTACGTGGTATTTATCTAATTTTCTCCAAACATGAGAGTTGGGGCAAACTCATAAAGCTAGAAATTTGAATTTTTCATCTAGGGTCAGGGATGGTGCTTGCCATATTCCCCCTGCTTAATCTTAACACATCTAAGCACTGCAAATGAACTACTTGCATGAGAGCCAGTCAGGGAATTTCACAATCCCTACAACTCATTACGAATTTAACAGCAGCAATACTAAGTATTCATATGTTTCAGATAACACATACAAATATGCTGCACTAAAACTCATTGGGGGAAAAAATTAATAATGCTTCCATCTGCTTTCCGTATAGCTCACATAAAATACAGAGAAACCAAAACGAAAATGCTATTTTAAAGACTGTTTTTAAACTTTCTTGTGATTTACCCGCTTATTTTCAGAGCATATAGCTTTCTATCTTTAAAAACTAAAATTATTTTTAAAGTAATATATAAGCAAGAAAGAAACAAACAGCTGAAAGAATGGTGAAATATTAATTTAACCTCCCCTCATTTCCATCTGTTTTAGAGAGTGAACCATTTTCTACTGAAATACTTCTGCATCTCAAATAAGTGGGGGGCAATTCTGTACTTGAAAGGAAAGCTGCTCCATCTCCCATACTCTGGCCACCTCTTTATATATTGTTTTCATTTGCTTAAATCTCAACTTTTAAGACCATTTTCTGTCAACTTACATAAAACATGTCTAAAAGATACAAAGGCTTGGGGAAGTGATACAACTATTTTGACATAAAAATTACTAAAAAATACGTACATCAGAGGTATTTTCAGAAGTTGGTTGCAATGTTCAATGACAAAAACTTACAAAGATAGCTCTATATTTCATTTCATACAGCTATTTAAACATCTCATTTGCAACTGCTTCAGCTATCAATAAAAGCTGAAAAAATGTCCTCAAAACCTTTTTTGATTTTTTTTTTTAATGTAGACAGCTGTGTAAAAGCAAAACATTTTAAGTGTAAGCTGTATTAACAAATTCAATCACTGGAAAAGTTTATTGTTCTCACAGAGCAATTGTTCTCACAAATAGAAGGCAAAGAGCTGGGGAAAGAATAAACCTAGAATTTTTCTACTCAAATAAAGGTTACACTGTACAAATATTAATGTATTGTTTACGTTTCTGTATAAGAAAACAAAGGCATATTGCTAGCCACTTTTGTCAGGTATGAGGAAGATGATAACAGACATTGTGGGGAGGACGTGAAGACGGGTATTTTTCAAAATCACAATTACATTTAAAAATTAACACTACCATGCATTGCATATAAATTAAAGCAGTAATTCATCCCTGGATTATTGTAAATGAACCCCCACAGTCTTATCTTTAATTTGTAATTTATGTTATCATTGGAACCCTTGCTAAAATTACAGACATAAATGAACAGTTTAGGGTAAAGTACTCTTTATATTACATATTAAATAGCTGAAGAGACCATCACAAGAAAAAGATGTGTTTTCAGCTTAATGTATAAAATGAAATATACTTTCCCTTTATCGTGATAATCATCAATATTATAGCTCATTTGGGCAATTAATTATTTTCACATACATGAACAGTTTGAGGACAACATTGTAGTTGTGTCTAATCCCTGCAATTCAATGTCTCAGCTTGAATCAGACCCATGGCTTCTATCTATTATCACTTCCCTCATTCTCTTCTACTTGGTTCAATGAGATAAGAATACAGATGAAGTCACATATTTCTCTCTGGAGTACATAATGCACTAAAGACCACAGGACCACCTTTGAATCTATGACTGAAGAGAAAACGGTACAGGCAGAGCCGTTCAGCCACCAAAGAGCAAATCCTTTTCCAGAGTCTGTGAATCTTGTAAGACAAGCTACAAGTCATACAGTCTCCTTTGCTGAGAAGGTAAACTGAAGCTTTTGCCACATTAGGCAGATTGCAGCGATGCAAAAATAAACCTGAAGATTGACAAAACCCATGGGAACAGTCCATGATCACCTCATTAATTGCCAATGAAACTTTAGGACCATGAATCAGATGGTGCAAAACATTAGTAAGAAAGTGTAAAGATTATTCTACCCCCTCCAGCAGTAATGGAGTCCATGAGGTCCAGGCCCTTCAGGCAAACAAACATGGCTCAAAACCACAAAGAACTTTTCCCATAGGGTTACAGAGTCTCACTTGTAAAGGGATGCCAAAGAATCCCGTAAGCCAGTAGTGGTTGTCTGCAACAGCAGGGGTTTAAAAGTATAGAAAATTAGGACAGTCCCAAGAAGGGAATGCTGTTGAGAGAAAGCCATTTTTCAACAGGAATCCCAGGTGTAGTTCCCAGGTACCACTTTTTGTCTCACAAGTAGTCTCAATTGTAATGCTTTCATTTTCTCCTGTTGCTGAAGATGCCTGAAGATGCCTTAGTTCTTGGCTCATAATCCTTTATGCCTAGAAAGCCCCCCCAAAATAATCAAATGCAGTCTGAATGTTCATGCATCTTCCTTGGTAAAGTGATGAGAATGGCTGTACTTTTCTGGTTTGTACTCTTAGCTACAGATGTGTCTTCTGAAGTGTCTTCCTGTAGTGAAAGGGACTAGTCGGGACAACAGAGCACCAGCATTAGTTTTGAACATACAAGATTAATCAAAGGATTGTGGGAACTAGAAAGCTGGAGTAACATGCAAGCTCTAGCAAAAATACCAATTCCCTTTGAGCAATAAACTAGACAAAGAAATCTCAGTGTTTAAGAAAATAAGGCATAACACAGGAAACGTGTGCTTTGCAAAAAAATTTACAGTGCTGAAATGGTGAAGGAGAAGATTCTTCTTCTGAAATCAAAAGAACGCTAGAACCAATTATGTTTCTTTCTGACATTGTTCCCTCACAGACAAAATGTGGGAGCTTTTGTTACTGTGTTGTTTTCCGATCATTGATACATCTTACTAAAAACCAAAGTGCTGCACAGAGAGCCAAAAAAGCTGCATGGACAAAAAGGAGAATTTGTAATGCAAGGAGGACTTTGTTTGCAAGGACTAGCTGCTAGCTTCATTGTTAGAACTGTTTAATATTAAGATATTTTTCCTGTGATAGTTACCTAAAAACAAGTCTGTCTATTTGAGAATGAGGACAAAAAAATTAATTGCTACAAGAGAAAGACTGGTAATGATGTCAAGAATACATTAAGTTTATCATATATGCAAAAGAATATAAGCAGATTATTCCTGAAAATTTCAGTTTAACTACAGAGAGAATTCTGCAGTTCTTCAGTTCCCTCAGAGAGAAAATTTGCTTTATATCTACCTCATCTTTCTTGAAAAATGAAATCTATTCTCCTTAAAGGAGACAGAAGCACAAATTTAACTAGCCCACTTAAATAATCTTTTACACATTGGAAGGTGGTTATTACAATCCTTCACTCACTACCATTGATCTACTATTTTATAGATTTCATTATTTACATTCTTTCAATCTTTTCTCATTGTTAATACGTTCAAGAATTGTTATTCCTTTCTTCCAATATGTATATTTTATGTATGGTGCCTAAACCAATATACAGTATTTCAGAGAGTGCCTTGACACTGCTAAATAGCAAAATAATGTCCTTTGTGAAACTGTCTTTAAGAAATAATGCTTGACAAGCTGCTGGCAGTTGTACTATGAAGAACAGCAGATTTGACAAGCAGGTGGCCTTCGTGCTATGAAATGACATCTTCATGTTTCCAAGAAGGAGACATTTGTATTTGTCTACACTGTTTACCTCTGCAAAATAAAAAGTCAAATCCAAAGCCAAAAAAATCCCAAACCAACCCACTGGAATTTTAGCTTTTCCCACAACTTGTGAATTTGCATCTCACATATGTCAATCTTGTAAAGGGAGGGATAACATGTAAAAATATACGCATCATGTATGCTTTTTTATGTACAAAAATGTATGGAAAAACAATTTAAAAGTAGAGACTAAGTACATTGGTCATTCACAGTAATATTTCATTTAAATCTTGATTTAGTCTTTTGGAATTTTCACTACAGAAATAATCTTCCAGAAATAAAATAAAATCCTTCTTATGCTTGGGAAAAAAAAAAAAAAAAAAAAAAAAAAAAAAAAAAAAAACAACCAAGATAGCCAAACTCAAATCTTTAACTACAATAAAAATTCTTTTTTCTTGCCTTAAATAGTAACTGATTTTTAAATCAAATGACTTTTCTAAAGATTTTAATTTTTAAAATTGAAAAATGTTGGTAAATATCATAATAGTAGTATTTTTCTTCATGGCTGACTTCCAAATTGCTACTGTTATAAGCATTTTAGAAACAAAAAATGAAAATTAAAAATGAAAATTAAACTGCAGCTTTTTTTGTCTTTTTACACTTTGAAACAATTTTATTTTTTTTTTAATGAGAAGGTGCAACATCCATTTGCTAGTAACAGAGAGTCTATTGTTGAAACGCTACTTATAAAAGTACCTGGAAAAGTCATATTTGACCCTTTGCAAATAGATAAATAATATCTGGAAGCTTGAGGTTTTATTATTTATCTTAGATTTAATTATTTTTAACATGATATGTTTTTGATACGAACAAAAGCACAGTGGTTTTCAATCATAATTTAAAATGAAACAAAACATGTAAATATCAGTATTTTGGCAGTTTCCTGTGTAGAAACATATACCCTTTCTGACCACTATTGCTTACTGAGATCTTAATGACTAACGTATTGTCACACATCTCTAAAGGAAAAATGAAGCAAAAAAAAAAAAAAAGTACATAATTCTTTAGAAAATATAAGCAGTTTCCTGGTTAGAGCTGTACAGGAACCATCATTTTGTTACAAACAGAACAGAAATTACAGACTAATAATGTTTAGATCACTTCCTCTGGTTTAAAATATTGTTCTCTCAAGTGACGTAAAAAACTGAGTAAAACAACAGTATGACTATACTGTACAGTGTGTTCCTAGTGATGATCAGATTTTCTTCAACACCTAATATGGAACACAGACATCGCTTTAACAAATACCACTTGGCTGACCTAGAAGACAGGACGAAGGAATAAGAGAGTCACGTCCAATTCCTCATGGATTCCCAGCTTGGATCCCGGTTTTTGCACAGTTTACCTTATGAACATGATCCGAGTGACATTTCACAAATTCCTGGATAAATGTTGCTACACTCTGCCAGCAGAGAGACAGGCTGTGTCATGCACAGATCAATAATAGCACTGTGTTTCATCAGCCTCAAAATCAAAAGTGCTTCATCTGGCAAAAGCCATGGCCCTTGAGGATCTGACATATATAAACTGAATATCCTGTACAGGATGTCTACTGCAAAAGCTGCCAGTGTAAAGACAAGTCTAGAGATACACACATGAGCAGATGTAAATAAGAAAATATGTATTACTGTATAAATAAAGAAATTTTTAACTCCTTATGAAAAGTAAGACCAAAAATCATGAAGCGGCAGCTGAATAGTAGAAATAAGGCAATAAAATTTTACAGTTCGTGACAGAAAAGTAAAAAGATAGTCAAGACAATCCAATATTCGTAATCTTTTGATGAATTTACTATAAAATGCAAGTACATTATGAACGGTACACAGTAATATGTATGACAGTGGGCTGCAATAACATGCAGTCTAAGCTACATGTATGTAATGCCTTCTTATCAAAATGACATTCATGGCAAACACAGGCCATCAGAAGAGTTCTCTGTTCTTCAGCAAAACTACTCAAAGTAGAGGTCTGGAACCTGTAAATCATCATACACCTCTATGTATCCTCCATGTATAATCCATCATACACTTGTAGTTTCAGGCTTCAATATAGGCTTTCCTAGGGAAACAATGGAAATGCATGTTTCCCCTACCCCAGCTTTCCTCATGACTATGTTTTTTAGTGACAGAGCTTGCAAAGTTTATATCTTCAAGTAAATGCAGCACCTGTATTTTTTTTAACTAAAACTACTATCAGAATGCCTTTCCTTCATTTGTTACTCACAGTAAATTTAGCTTTCCTTTTTTCTGCCAAAGTTTTTATTGCAAACAATACTTTGAAAAATAAGTATATTTATTCTTTGGAAACCAAACCTTTAATAATGTACCCCCAACTTGAGCTCTTTGTCAAGATTTTGACTCAAAAAAGATTGATGTATCTCTACACCGCTGATTAAAATGAAAATCTTTGTCCTCTAAATATTTCATGACTTCCTCTCTAAAAAACTATTTCCTTACAATCAACCCTACAGGCAGAAAAAAGAATTTGAAAGAAATATTAAAAAATGGTTGTTTATGATTTTCTTTTCTGAATGTTCCTTACCAAGATATCCACTTCAGCTCTGCAATCAGCAACTGTAAAGGGCTGTACCAGGCCAATGTAATACTAAATTCTGTGCACACTACACCACGAAAGCTATTTTTGCTTCTCTTTGCATTTCTTCTGCTAAAGACTAATTCTCTTTACATGTTCTTGTTGCACTCTGTGGAACATTCATTTCCTTTGGGTAACCTCCCTTCTTTTCATTATCCATTCTCCCTGTGCCATGACTCAATAGTTGTACGTCTTAAGTGGTGATGGCTGCTTTCTCTGCCTCAGAATTTCTTCTCTTTATAACCTGCTGTTTGAACAGCCCCTCCTTGGCTTCAGTTAGACACTTACAGAACATCGGTTTGACTTTTCTTAAATTTATCATCCATGTTTACATCTCCTCTCCACAGCACTGTTAAATGCATTCTGGGTTTCATAGCAAAAAACGTCAATGTCAACAAATGACACACTGTCACCCAGTTGTGCTCTATGAAGTACATACATTTCTTCCATTAGTTCTTCAGATAAATGAAGTTGAGAACATATCTTCTTGTTCACACTTTTCATTAATTCAGCTCACATCATTAAACGCATCCGCAATCTTTGTGTATCTATTATTCTCATACTTCCTAGAGAACTTTGTTTTATTCCCTTCAGAAAGACTATGTCAACTGCTAACCACAAGCAGTTGATTTCTGTCTAATTCTTCCCTTTTAGATTAATTGTCCAATATGAGTGCAGTTCTCTGACTCCACTTGGCAACGGTCAGTTACAGCCACATAAAAATTACAGACCTCATAACTGGTATGGTTCTTTTTTTCAATTCTGTGTCCTTGAATCTTTTTTTTTTTCAATCTTCCTTTGCTAGACTGAAGACTCTAGAAGTAAATTTATTTTTCTTAGATATTTAAACTTGAGTTACCTTTTAATCTCATCTCTACAAACCTCAGATTATTCTCTGGAACCGTGTATTTTTAAATCCTTCTCTTCAGTCTTCTTCAAATGTGTTTTACTTTCATAAGTCTCTTTCTTGGATTCTAGGTATCAGAGTTACGTTAAGTATTCTCGGAGCAGTCAAATCACTCCAAGTGAAAGAAAACACATTCTCTCTGCTCCTATTGTACAGCCTCCAGTTTATACATTCAAGAACTGCACTAGCGTTTTTCATGATGGCAATGGGAGTTCATGCTCAACTCATTACCTACTAGGACTTTCATTTGTCTTCAGAGTCCCTGGTTCCCAGAAGACAGCCATTCAGCCTCGCTCAGTGTGAACTTGAGCAATGTATTGGTTTTCATTATGATGTAATGATTTCTTCATTAAAAACACTGTGAGGTCACAATGATCCATACTTTCAATCAGCCTCTGGTGGATGATTGAAAGTTTAGAATAGCTGTCAATGACTGAAAATATCCTCTTGCACTGGCTTGGATTTTTTACATTGCCACTAATTTTTAAAAAATGATTGAAAGATTTTACCTCTAAAACAAACAGCAAAAAAATCTGTCATATATTTCATACTATATCCAAATAGAATAGATATGTAAGGAGTAAACCATTATCTTGGGGAAAAAAATATTGTTATCATTCATGTGAGGGATCAACTGAAAAATTAATTTCATGGTACGTGAGATTCTGAGCTAGTGAAAATGATTAAGTGGTACTTATATGCACCAATTTAACCTTAAGGCATGGATTAACTGAGTCTACACTGTGTTCCATGTGTTAGTACTTAGCTCCAATCCAAATACTAAATAAAGCAAATCATGAAAATAACTTCTGGAATTTAATTTCCTATGTACATTTTGATAGAAAAAAATAACCAGTGTTGTACAGGGACACACAACAAAAATAAGGGAATGTGCCTATAAGACTTCTAGATGCTTTCAGGTCATAGAGCCATTTTTGCAATCCCATGATGCTGTTCCTTCAACTTCTCAGGAAATCCAACTCCTCAAATAAGGAACAAAATTGTCTCTTACTGATTTCACCCATTATTTGCATCTACCTTTGCTAACCATACTGAGGACCCTCCTCCACCAATCTCATGTTCCCTAACTTCACAATGCAGGAAATTTATTTAACCAATTGGGTTAAGAGCAAAGGAAAGGGAAGTAAGGTAAAAGGATGCATTATATGAGAGAGCAGGAGATTTAACTCACTTAATGTTTGCAGTATAAAAGAATGTAAAAGTATTTCACCAGTTCTCATGACTCCTGAAAAATTTTCATAAGAACATAATCAGCAAAATCTTTCAAAACGCAAAAGAAACTTTCACCATAGAGAGGTCTATATTCAAAGTGAGAGCAAATAAAACTTGTTTTTACCATCGTGCCCAGGAGGTCTTTAAATGTCATTTAATTCCATGGAGATAAGCGTATGCATAGAGTGGTTAATAAATTGGTTTCATAGTTAATACTGGTAGTCACTAATAATGAATAATGAATGGACCACTGCAACGAACAAGCCTAAGAGTACTGATCCAACTGCAACCCAAACTGTTTTTCTATGACAATCGATGAAAAATCAGATTTCCAGAGCTGAAATGTAATCTCTTGTTTACATTTGAATAATTATTCTCAAATAAACTGATTTTTAGTTGAGATTTGAGAATAAATAAACATTATCTGACAAAGCTGTGTATAGAACACAGAACTTCACATAGTAGAGGTTTAAGAGTGCAGTCTTGCTCCATTCTTAGCTTTAATTAAACAAGATCACTCTGAATTTAGTGAAGACATTCCTGTGAACACAAAAGGAAATTCTATTACATCAGTATTTGTTGAGTTTTTCCAGGTCTCAAATAATATTCAGGAAATGCTTGAGGAAAAAAACTATAAACTGAGTTCTACTTTCTGTCTAAAAATAAGATTCAGCAAGGAAAGTTTGGTCAAATTGAAATCAGAGGGGAAGTGAAGAAAAATAAGCTACATACCACACACACATAAAGTAAAAATTGCAGGATGATATCTTCCAGTGTTCACTGTAATATATGTGCAAGTATATTCTTTACCTGTATCATACTATGAGATGTAGATATGTTACATATGGTCACTGATACGTGCACTGTCTCTACTTGTAACATTACAAGAACATGATAATCCTTGTGATACCGGTGCTTTCTTTTAATATAGAAGTATACTTTTTTTTTGATTTCTACATAATACAGCAATAATCTTGATAATACGTATATTTTGTGAACTTCCTGTATTCTCCATAATTTTTTCTTTATAATATATTTTCCCAGAATTTACCTATCTCTAAGTTATTTCATTTTGACAGCAATATAATACAACTCTCATAGTTCTAGTATATGCCAACTGTTCTCTTTAATTTATGAATGAGACTCGTTTCCTACATGCAATGTACTTCAACTGTTGTTCATCAATAATTCAAAAGGTCTATTCTAATTTTTCTTCAGAGATCAATAAAAATGTAAAGGGTATTTTGCTTTATTTTTGTTTTGTAATGACAGCACAGTTTCAGAATAAATATATTTTACAGTGTAGTTCTGTTACTGGAACTTACTTTAGGATGCTCTAAGTTTTCAATGCAGCAAACTATAAAAATAAATACAACAACTAAAAAAATTTTGGAGTAGATGCAATTTAAAAAAGCAGCTACATTCATGTTTAGGATTTGGCAATTCTTCATTTTATTTCCAAGTCAATTTCTCTGACAGAGTAGAAAATAGAAATTTGAGAACTGTTTCATACCAGCAGCAATGCTGAACCACTAGTGCAAACAGAGGAAAAATATATAAAGATTTCCTCATTTAGCAACCAAAAAGTTTGAACAAACACATTGAACTATCTGATCCTGTTTAACTTCAGGTAGAATTTTGGACTAAAATTTGAAAGAGGTGAAAACTAGTCTCTCACAGAATAACAGAGCATCATCTGCCTCTGTTTCCAGCCTTTATATGGGTGTCATCATAACCTGATTTTCAATTTATTAAGCTCAGGAAAGCTCTAATAAAACTGCCATATATCAGAATCTATTCTTCTCAATATTGTCAATTCAAAGCCTTCAAAAACTACATGTAGATTACATCCAATTTTTTCTACCTACACATAATGTTGCTGTTCAGGTCTGGAACACTGCGGTGAGTCAAGGAAGAATGGCTTTTTCCTCAAGAATATATAGATTGGGGGTGTGTTTTGGGTTTTGAATTATCTACTGTGCCCACCTCTTCAAGGTGTGCATACAGCACTATGACCTCAGAAGAAAAAAAAACAGAATTTACACTCAAGCAAATTTTAAGAAGACGTCAGTCTCATACTGGCACCTAGTTTAGGTCAATTACTAGACAAACTCTGGAATGGTCAGGGAGCATATCCTGCTTTATCCCTTCTGGTTTACCTTTTCACTTCTGCTGCATTTTAAGAAAAAGTAGAATAGAAAATCTGCTGGTTTGATTTTTAAATACTTTTAAGAAACTGTCTTTACTTCTATTTGAATATCGTCCCCAAAGATTATAGTTCCTACAAATTAACCAAGGCTACTTTTATCCAAAGGAGCTAGAAAAGTATTATATGTACACTTCTAAAAAAGGGAGTGGAAGGGATCAAATTTCTCCTAATGTTTTTGGGAACAGACTTTTCCTAAACAGCTTCACAGAATTCTTCAATTGTTTCATTACACTCTGTGCCAAAAGTGGATAGTTGCAGAAATTACTTTATGCTGAGTTTGGCAAAAGTGTTAAATGGGGTATATTTAGGGGTTTTTTATTATTATTATTTCTATTTTTACGATAGATAGAAGTAAGATGTTCCAGACTTAAGTGTACCTTCTGCTCATGCTGAGGAGAGAAGAAACAAATTGAATTCTTGTTAAAGTACTTTTTATCTAATAAAATACTAGGTCATTACAGCA
>VZRU01011438.1:64432-100144 GCA_013398155.1 Pedionomus torquatus
GCAGTTCTGTTTTTAATTATATTTTTTAAAACTATTTCTAGATATGAAAGTCAGATTTCCTGCATATACTATGGATGTAGTAACAATGTCTTGCACAGTTTATCTGTAAAAATTACCATTTATGCTTAACCTAAAGTCTTCCAAATTTTAATAATTCTAAAACTTTTAATAAAATATTACCATTCAGACATTCCATAGGCGTGATTGGAATTATCTGATTTATGTAATTAAAAATCTTTTAATGCTACTGGAGCAAAGAGCTCAATATTTAATTTAGAAAAAATTACAGAATATAGAAGCTTTATTATGAAATTAATAAAAAAAAAAAAAAATCAAAACACTCTGGAGTATTTCCATAAAAGAAGAGTCAAAAAGATAAAACCAGGACACATGTAAAAGTGTTCTGGGACAAAACAATTGGATGTGTCTATGAGAATTTCTAGCTGGATGATGTTTATGCAGAAAGTCCTCAAAAGCTGTTAAATCAATTACACATTTGCTACAGAAGTAAGGAAGTTCCAAAAGCAGTTCTAGCTTACTGCAGGGTAATTATAAAGAGCATGCAGTTTCTAATTTCAAGCTTATTCCTAAAATTTACTTCAAGGAAACCACAGACATGCAAAAATTGTTGTGTAAGTACTAATATATTTTTAATGAGTGAAAAATCCCTTCATGAAAAACAGAGTAAAAGTGAGATCTTTGTGTAAATAACAGTTGAGTCATTATTTACAACGCATCTAAGTTGATATTCAGCTTCTTTTTTGTTTCAATGTAATTGAATAATACTAAATTAGTTGGTTTATTCAGATTCGGATATCATAAAAGTGAAGCTGTGTTGCTGAATTTGCCAATGCAGCTGAATTCTGATCCATTCTCTGATAGACTGGGCAGTAAAAAAGAGTCAAGAGAATATATAGGCAAAGTCACAAACAAATCTTAAAGAATCAAAACCCTTCTTTAAACCTTTACTCTTCTACTTTTCATACTCACACCTTTCTATGCTTGAGATAATCTACTAGATAATGAAACTTTTGGCAAGAAAATTGTATTCTAAAAGCACAATAAATGCTCAGGGGAAAAAAAAATTGCCTTAAAATTCAAAGAAACTGAAAATCCAATGGCTAAAATAAAGTTTGAAGATATTTTTAAAATGTTATTAGAAAAAAACCCCAAACCCTAGGCCAAGTTACAGCTATAATGTGTAGAGGCTTTTTAAAAAAATAATTGTAGTTACAGTCGCAGAAATACATCTGAAAAACTTTACTTAAATCTTGACATTATCCTTTCCAAAGGATCTATCAGTGTTTTACTAGCTGATTTGTTTCCATTCTCTGTGATTCAGATTTTCTGCCAAAGTAGATTTACACAGGCACTTTGCAAATGCCTATGGCATTCCATTAAGAAATGAAGCTTTTCTTGTGACATCACCTGAGAATCACTGGACAGCTGATGCAAAAGATCATATGGTACTTTTTAGCAGCAGACCTGTGAGGAGTTTTGACATGAGTAAGATAAGCACTTATGACTTAACCTGTTTATGATTTTAATTTTTCTTATTCAATAATCTTTGTCTGAACTTTTGCAACAAGAACAACAACTAATGCATAAAATTAATTCATAATTACTGTGCTGTATGTAATACACATAATCTTTTTATAAGCAGTCACTTGCTGACATAAATGAGTAGAGGGCACATAAATCTTAGAAAAAAAATATCCTGGATTTTTCCAACAATTATTTTCAGACATTTTTCTAAGGAACTAAGGAAATGCTAAATCATTTCACTTCTACAGCTCCAGCTGTTATTTCTATACACTGATAGCAAAATATAACTACTGTACTTCTAAACAATCCATCTTGAGTCAGTGTTGGTGTTAATCCTTGGAGAATGCAAGCTTTGATTCCTACATATGTAGTCACTTTATTGTAATTTTTGGAAAAATATGCAAAGAATTGATTTTGCAGAAACAAAACAAAAGCAAGAAATTACTGCAATTACATTACGGCACAGTTTATAAAGTAAAAAAAAAAAGGACAAAAAAGAACTTAAACCCAGCATTCTGAACTCCTACAGGCAGGCAAGCACATTCATACACTGACCTGTGTGTATCTTCAAGAAAAAGACACAAAACCATACATGCACATGCATTCTGAAAATCAACAGATGCAAGACAGTCCTTAGGTTGCATGAACTGTAAAATCTGTCTCTCTCAAAAGAAACATCTGGAACACTTAAATATTAAATCCAAAGTTGATCTTACAGCACCAGATTCCTTGGGGATTATAAGGAAGGACTAACTGCACAAACATCTGCCCTTATCTGCTTATGAATTTATTTTCTTAGCTAAATTCTGGTAAAATGACATCTCATCCAAGCATGATGTTAATGTACACAGTTGCTAGAATGCTACACTTATCCCAGCATCACAAGGTCACTGTTAACATACAGTGAACTTCACCTATGTTCTGAGCATATGAATATACTGAGAACTTTATGATTACATATGGGAGCTTATTTTTTGGATATTAGTAATGCTGATACTCTTGAAGTATTTAAGAGACTCCCTCAATCCAAGACAGCCTTTATCTTTGAGTTTTTCATTCTTTTTTTTACCTTCTAGCTGTGCAAGAAAATTATAAGATCTAAAGTAACAGAAGCATTAAGAAGAAACTATGACAATAACTTCAAACTCACTTCTATATTGTTTTTTTATAAAAACCACACAAACACCCTCCACACCCACACCCCCAAATGTGTTCTTTACAACCATTTGATCGGTCTGAATCATGGTTCTCTGAAACATGCATGTACCCTGCAGTGACTGTGTAGGTTCTTTACCTCCTTAATTTTTACTTGGCAAGTAGCCCAAGCCTCTGCTTTAAATTTCCCACTTGGTAGCACTAGTATGGCACCTGAAGAATAATTAGTTGTAAGAAAGGGAATTTGAATTGGTTGCTGAGAAGGAAAAAAATGTGCATGCCTAATAAAGATTTTTTTCTTGAATACGTGCAACACCATTTATTTATTTTTGCTTAGAATGCACCACCCTTTAAATAGAACAGTGACCCTTTTTTTTTTTTTTTTTTAAACAAAAGTTTCCTGATAATGGCCTTTTAAACTTTATTTCTCACATTGCTCTCCTATGGACACCTGAGATGTAGTCATCTAGGAAGGCAAATCATGAAGATGTCTGAGCAGGCAGAATATTTTACCTAAATTACGTAGATAACTCTCTGTGAAGTTTATACTGTCCATGAAATTTTACATTATGATACTGTTTGTGAGATAGCCAGATCTCCATTGGTTCCAATGACCATGGAAACTCTTTCTGAACAATTTATTACATATGTATAGTTATGCAAAATGAGTAACAGAAACAAGGTTTTCCCTCCTCTAGAAATTAGCAGCTCCCCAGCCCTAAGAAAGAGAAAAGTGCTGCTCTTGAAACTGCTTCTGCCTTCTGTGCAAAGACAGAAATACAGAGAAGTTTGAGGGGGAGGGGATTTGATTTCTTTTTTAATGTCTGCCTCCTTCCAGCAAGTCCATCTGTTGTAGCACTATAATTCTGGAAGCAGGATGTGTGTGTGACCAACAGGAGACAATTACTGCAAAAGTGTTTGTTGATTCAGCTCTATAAAGGGCAGACCAATCACTACAGTACGAACAGAAAAGAATTCCAGCTGAGGAGCTGCATACAGATTAACACAAAATACGTATATATAAATGAGAATGGGGAAAACCAGAAAGGAGTAATAGTACAGGAAAGGATTAAGTAGGAATGAAGACTGAAGTAGAGAAGAAAGCTGGCATTTTTGGGGCTGTTAACCAAATAGTTTGCTAGTCCCTCTTTTCATAAATCTTGTTCTCTAGTTTTCCACCCTCATAGAGAGAGATGGGATTAAACAGGTACGGAACTAGATTTAGCCTGCTTTGGAAGAGAACTCCAGTTGCCTTAAGCACTCCACTCTTGGGGTATATGAAGACAGTTTCTCTTAAAGGTTTGGTTCTTCGCAAAGGAATAGGTGCTAGTTCAGGTGGGCTGACCAGATTCTCAAGAAAGTTCTCAGACCTCTGGCTAAAAGTGAAACTTCCCTCACATATTTGAATGCAGGTAAAATGTCAGGTGAAGACCATTTCTTTTTCAGAAGAACTAACTACAACAGTGAACGAGGCCTCAGTATCACTTGTACATAACAAGTGATTCAGAATCTCATATAAAGCATGCTAATATATAAGATTTCATAGCTGTGATCATGGCAAAGAGAAAAAAATCAACGTTATCAAAATTTCACTGAACTACAACAGAATTAAGCTGACTATTGTAAGACACCATAATGAAAAGTACTTTACCTCTATGGTCAATTTACTAGATTGAAGTCTCTGATCAGCCAAATGTAGCTGAGTTGTTAGTTTCTCATAGATTTCTTTAAATCCCTTCACAGAAGACATGGCTGTCATTTTTTCATGCTGCAAAACAGAGATCTGCTGCTGCAATGACTTGATTCTTTCCCGAAGCAGAGTAAGTGAGTAGCCTGGTTTCTGGACAATGATATTTCTCCTTTTTGTTCTGTTCACTAAACATAAAATGGTATGTTACTAAACTGACAGATCATCAAAATAAGATGATTACTGATTTTTCTTTGACCCTTCAAAATACTGTTCTAGCCTCTAAAATATTTCCCAGTAAGCAAACCACTAAACTAATTCAATTAAGCTGTAAATGCTCTCAGATCCTGCAACAGCATAGAAATAGGATTATGTAACACAGAAGATGTTTTGGATTATCAGGCAGGAATACTTTGTGAATCTTACTTATGAAGTTGCCAAAAAGATCTAATATTCCTACCTTTGCTTAGAACTGATGGATAAGATGTTATGAGACAGCAGATCCTCCTCCTCTTGGAATGGAACTTTTCTAGGTCTTTACTCTGTGAAGGGCCGTAAATATAAAACAGAAGCACAAAGCTAACAACTCTTCATTATGGCGCACCAATCACAATACTCTAAAGTTATCCAGTTTGATTTGAAACAAGAAAAATTATTTCAAATAATACATAAAATTCTAATGAATTTTAGCTTGAAAATCAATCTTACAACATCAGCCGGTGACATGTACAAATGTCTTCCTTGTAAAAGAAATATTGAACTGTTATAGGTAAATCATAGCCCTTTCCAAAGCATCTGAGAGAAAAATAAAGCATCTGCTAATGCCTACACTATTTTTTTAGATAAGATATGAATTTACCTGTAGGGAAAAAAGATGGCGTGCATTACTTGAAAACCTACAGTATTGAATTTTTCAAGATATTTAAGTGAAGGAAGACCAGATTAGACACTGAGTTTTAACTGGAAGATGTTTGAATATACTTATATATATGAACATGCATATACAATCCCTGTATTTTTACAGGGTTTAACAAAGGTCAGATGATTGCCTTTTAAATATCTGATTTGAAAAACCAGCTATTTCCAGAAATTATCAAAGGTTCAATGACAGAAGCAGAGGCTGAAGAAGAATGATGCTTGCAATATGTACAATGAAAATGGTCAGCAGGGTTTACTCCAAAATCAAAGTACTATTTCCCTGGCTCAGTGTATTTTGAAATACTTTTGTTCTGGAATGCGGCAACATTTATCCAATTTCCAAAGTCCACAGTTGCAATTTCTACGTGATATCATGCAAAATATTTCTGGAAATATTAATATATAAAAAAGCTGCTCATCAAATTTAAAGGCGTAAACAGCAATGGGTTACCTACTAACTGCACTATTACTGACATTGTAGTATAGCTCAGCTATTAATTTTAGATTTATACAACCACCACACAATTTGAAAGGCAGGGAAACAGGACATGATAGAGAAAAAAATAAAAATCTAAGTGCCAACTTTTAAACCCAAAGCAAAAGGAAACAAGGGAGGTCAAGCTCTTGTATGTCTGTCTCCTTCAAGCAGTGTCTTAGCTGTTTTATCCCATGTCTCAAAGACAACAATGGACAGTACTAACTGCCTATCAGTGTGAACAGAAAATGCTACAACCACTGGAAACATGTAATTGGATGACTGATGCTAGTCTGAGATAGTGATTATATATTACAGAGAACTGAGCAGATGATAAGCATATGATCCATATCTCCAGCAAAAAGATGCAGATCTCCACTCTAGGTCACACCTCTCATAAACGTATAAGTTGTAAGAGAGTGCCCATAACTCTCCTGATACTGCTCAGGGCATTACATATTTATATTACACAGGGCAAAACTGAGAAAGTTCTTGCGTACTAAATGATCTCATCACCAATCCCAAGCTCTCTTTATATGACAATAACACAACCCATCTGGAGTGTCCTTAAATCCTCCAAATCGATTTAAGATTCTATTAAAATTGGTGTTCCCAACTGTCAATACCAAATGTTTTTGCAAGGCTATCTCCTCTACTCACAAACCATGTTTTCAAGGGCTTTTCCTGCAACAGGAGACTTCTGTTGCATATTTACCCACTTAGGGCTCTTGTGTATGCTCCAAGTCCACCCGTCTGTATCTGTGTTCATCTTTTCCAGCAGCAACAGAAAGTAAATGCCACATAGGCCAAAAAAGAGAGGTACTGTCTGTGTCTATACCACCAAGAAGAGAGACCAGAGCCTCCTGGATTCCCCATTTTCTATATCCTCACTTAGGAGCAGTAGGAGATAACTGGAGTAGCACACTCTGTCAGATTTTCACATATATCATCTGCACATCCTCATATTGTTTATTATATACTAGCAGATGGTTGCAGATGAATTCTGCATCTTTTCTGCCAGAAAAGCAGGCCTTTTGATGGAAACACACAATCAAGCATATATAACAAAACCAGAGAGTTTGCATTTCCTTTAAAATGCTGGAGATTAAGAAAATATACTCTGTTTTCAAACTCTTTATATCACTATACATAACAATTTCAAACTAGTTTTGTAGCAGCAGCAAGTTATTCAGTGCTTTAGTATTCTGTTTCTTGAAGTAGGAAACAAAAATATCTGCTTGCATTTTAAATTCCTCAAAGTGATTTATTTGGGCAAACACAGGAGGACAAAGTATTAGACACTGTTCAACAGTCAAAGAATGAGTCATCTGTTACAGATTGCACAGAGACTCTGAAGACCTGGGAAATGACCAGCTGGCCCTCTTTTCTGAGAAAACAGCATATAGATGTAAGGAATGAGACAAGGGGTTCAAATTACAGACAGCAAATGTAAATGGGCTAAGAAGAAACTAAAAGCACATTTTTCTCTAGATGGAATCTCCTGGATAGAGCCAAAAGCTTCTTTCAAGATGGAGACAACTTTTTTCTGCAAACAAAAAGAGAGGTGCTCATGCTTGATTCATCAGTATGCGTTCTGCAGAAGGGGAGGATGTTGCTGTTTCCTTGTTTTGTGTTATGTCACCCCGTTCTGTATGGCTTTTTCTGGCTCTCTTGAGAGAGAGTTTAATGGGATATCCGTGCATTCTTTGTCCAAACTCTGAGACAGCAGGACCAGTTTACAGCAGCTTTACATTTTAGATCAGCTTTTGGATTCCTGACACTCCCTCCAGATACTTCTGCAGACTAATTGTTTAGGAAATATTCTAGATGACAATGAAACTACCCATTGACTATCCTAAAGTGGATTTTCTTTTCAGTTTACAGCAAGAGTCAAATTAATTAAGAGGGGAACAGTGGTAATAATACTATGAAACTTCAACACTCTGCACAGGAGAACCAAATAAGTTCTATTATGTACCTTTTTATTATACTGCTGTTTTTTGCCTTCTAAGTTAACAATGTTGCAAGGCTTTTGACAATCTTGTATTTGCTTTTTTCCCTGTTGTTTACTTCTGTCTGGCAGTGGATCAATGCTTTGCACTGTCTTCATAATCACTGCTTCCAAACTTTCAGGAGTTGGTATTTCAGAGTCACTAAAATAGCACATTCAGGAAAACAAACAACAGTCAATACTTGAGTGCACAGAAAGTAACACATGCAACAAAGCTGAGAAACTACTGTAAAATCCCAACAGTACTAAGTTGACTTAGTCAACAGATGTTTAAAATATGGTAAAGAAGTTATCAAGTTTTACGCTGTCAAATGGAATTTCACTCGACAATGCATGGAGGTCTGAGACTTTAACTGCTTCTTAAAGGACAGTTTTTGTTAGATTCTATGAAAGTGACATAGATGAAAAACTACTTAACAGTACTTCTAGTCTGCAAATGGCTCACAAGATATACTATGTTTCTACATACATTTTCACATTTGATAACAAAAGAAACAGATGTGCCGTACTTCACTCAATAACATTTTGTTTTAGTTGAACTTTATTTTAGCATTGACTGAGACAAACTCAGAAATCACACTTCAGTGGAATGCTTTTAAGTTCTGTAAGCTTGGTAGTCCTTCTGAAATTGCTTGCCATGCAGAGAAACTGGACTTGAAACTTCCATTCTACTACAAAATTTTCCTTAAACTTGCATACAATGTGCTCTTAATTTCCAGTTTTCCACTGCCTTGCTCCAGATTATAATTTGTTTTCTGATATTCAGTGAGTTCTACCTTAAAATAGTAAGTCTTAGATATACCATTTTCTATACCAGTGGCTATTCATCATCATTCGTGCAAACAGATTTGTGAAGGAATTCCTTGGTCATTTTGGTTTGTTACTTTTTAAACCACAACATTTCAAAAGGGACAACTGAGTTCAAATTAAGTTGCATCATCATAGAAACTGGCTCTGACACATTGGTACGTCTTATTGACTGATAAAAGCAGAAAGTAATGTAATAGTTTGAAGGTGGAAGGTGCTGCAGGAGCACTGTATTCCTAACTATGTACACATTTACCTCCACTGAATCACTATCCTACGACAAGAATTCCCTAATCCTAACCATTTTTATAATTGTACAAGATTTGTACCTCTACAAAAGTAGTATTTGCAGCTAGCCATGACAACTGAAGCCAAACAATCACTTTCCACTTCATTTCAAACTCAAATTGCAATGACAATTTGTTTGCTAATTTTGTTCTTAAAAAGCAAAACATAGTAAATTAAATAAAAAACTCACTAATTGCAACAGAAAACCACATATGTTTTCTGAAAATCAGATCTGCAATATTAAATTAAACAGAAAAACAAACAAGCATTACATTAATAACAGCAAGTGACAAATTGCACAGTTCTTAATTTGTTTTCTCTCTCAAGACACTGTGTTCAGGAGCCCCTTATTTTGCATGAGGAGAGACAGCAGAAGGGCTTCATTTGCCACTGTTCATTTGCTCTATATGATGTTTAAAAGCCAATGTGAAGCCTAAGAAGATGATTCCATTTTCTTCACTCTTTTGCCACCTTCTTAAAGTTTTTGGTATACATTGGCCTGAGAAATTATTTTGCCTGTCTCTTATGACAAAGTATTGAAAGATAAGGTGTGATACCCATTTACCCAGTGGTTTACTGCTGCTTCCTCAAGTATGCATGGACAAATAGAAGCAGAAACAAAAATTCTAAATGTTTATGAAGCTTGCCAGTGCGATTTTCTGAGGACCTTGTGACTCACAGCTGGGACTTTATGCAGTAACAATTACCTTTAAAGAACTGACTTTTAACCATCATTCAATTAAAGTTAGTACAATGACTGCGCATAAAACATACACGGAATAATTAGTGTGGATGGTTCTTAATTTAAAGGATGTTAAACAGCTTGTAGACATCTGCTAGCAAGCTGAAATGGGTCATTCAAAATTTATCTAACTAAATTAAGGGGAAAAAATGTTTCTCCTCCCGGGTCGGCATGTCACAAGATAACTAAACCGACTTAGTAGGCTTGCCTGGGAATCCTTAGCTGTCAGTGGTGAATATGCAAAGGGCCAGCAAATTAAATCAACCTGCCAAACTGTCAATTTCAAGCCTCATGACTGCATGAAAATAGCATCACTGGAAGAAATCAAGCATTGCCTACTTTTGGGTTTCCTGGCACCTATTCAAATACTCATGCAGTTGTGGCTAATTTTGCATGCAAATTTCAGTCAATAAGCTCAGAACAAGACCTCCCAAGATATTTCAAAGGATCTGACAGTATTTTTTTTGAATACCAAATCAACAGTAGTTGAAATTCAATCTCCATTTGCTAGTGCTTTACATATGCACAGTGTCCCCTCTACAGGGCTAAGTTAATGAGAACCGTACCTGCATTCACTCACATCCTCCCAGCCGTCCTTACTGAAGTTCTCAAATACATTACTCATAACCTTGATGGACTGTTTGAGAAAAGCTCCATGATGTCCCAAAGAGCTCTTTTTCTTGGCTGTTTTTAATTTAACCTTGGTGCCTGTTATCTTGCAATTACATTGCCCAGAGGTTGCCACTGCTTTGGCTCCTTCCAGCAAACACTTCAGCTCCTGCACTTGACTCAGCAAATCTTCGTTTTCATTTCTCAACCTGTTAGCTTCTGCGACTTGCTTCTTCAAAGAGGCAGCTTCTTTTTCCTGCTCATCAATCACTAACTGAAGTTCTGCTTTGTCTTTTTTTGTTTCACAAATCCTCTTAAGAAGCGTTTCCAGCTCTCTTTCTCTGGTTTCTGCATCTTCCTTTTGCACTTTCAAAGATGCTTTCAAATATTTTTTCTCTTTCAATAGCTCTTTGTTTACTTCTTTCTGTTTCTTTAATTCCCCTTCAATAGCTTTGAATCTTCTTTCTAGTTGTTGTACCTAACAAAAGCAATTTTAGCATGTATAATATTTGGGCCTATCCAGCAGAAAAAACCCAATGTCTTCAAATGTATTTATTATATGACAATAATATTACATTAAGTGCAAGGACAAAAGCAATTTATAGTCCTTAATTTAAGAATAATTCTAATGTAGTACAGATGAAAACATTTTAGCTGCAATAATACAGCTGTTGAGCAAAGGGCAGATGGTAATAAGAAGTTAAAATTCCAGGCAAACTGACAAAGAAGTTTAAGAATGCTAATGAACTTTCCTGATGTATCTTGAGCTCATTACTTTGGTTACAGATACTAACTGAATTTTAAAAAACATTTTCATTAGAAAAGCTATTTTGAAATACAGACAGTTTTGCACTAGCTGTCTAAATCAACAAGTTCTTTCAAGTGTTGTAAATACACAAGTTAAAGATTAATTTTATCTTCCAAAAAACCCAAGCAAATCATAGCACAAGATATCAAATGCTTAGCATCTAAACAAGATAAAGGCTGAAAGGCATTTTTTATTCCCAGAAAGGGAAAATATGAAGCCAATGAAGCCATTGAAGCCATTTTGCAAGCTTCTCATATATATTTTTAAGAAACACTTTCTACCAATACAGGATACGTAAGCTTTGTTTGTAATGTTTATTGAGGTCTTCACATATTCAAGGCCATTAACAACAAACTGACCCTCCATGTTTTTCTGGAATAGTTGCCTAAAGTTACAACCAAACTCCACACTTTCCAGAAATTAGGGGCAATTTTAATTTTAGCAGATACCAAAACAAACATCCAGTCTGAGATTCCCTCAGAAGTTTGCAAAGGGCATTAGGGTGAGTTTTGTGCTCAGAACCACTTAGTTACTCCTGTTTTGGCTTGGCTTTGTACAAGCGCCATCTCCACTCTTTCACTAGGGAATGTGCCAAGTGCTCTGTATTTTTCTGGACATGGGTAGAAATAACTACATTTCAAGGAGTAGAGTGCACATGGTCAGCTTCAGTGACTCACTTTGTAAAACACTGGCTAATTCCATCACTTTGTAGCAATGCAAAATGTCAAAACTTGCTTTGTCATGGAAAATATTAAACCCATAGTATTGCTCAAGAAATCCTATATGTTTTTGCAAGGACATGTTGCCAAAGCATTTGACTTACTTTTCAATAGAATGATTTATAAAGTGGGTAATACAGATTTGACTCAGATAAATGAGAGGTCTTAATGTACAAAGTAAACTAGGGCAAGAGCTGCTGAAACTTCATACACGTTTGTGAATCTTGCATTGAATTTGAGAGTTTGATAGCAAACCTTTAATATGCATGCCTATGCATTACTACGGCCCTTTACAGAAATTCATAGCACTCCCACAATGAAGAGAGATAGACTGCCTTATAGCTATACAAAGTTATTGGGTGAAATTAGAAATAAAAGGGATTTTTCTAAATGTTTCAATGAAAATAAGGTTTATAATTAAAACCATAGTTTGTACTTTCCTCTCCCATGACAAGAAGTTAGATCTGTACCTTTCTTTAACCACCTTTCTAAACTGAGATTCTGCTATTATTTTCTTGGTACTTTAAAGCAACCTTTGGCACTCACTAGCACTTAAAGTCATGTATGACAGCTGCAAGGAAACAAGCAATGAATATCTTCTATACTTATCCCTAAGGTACCCTCAGAACTCTGTATATCCATAGAGATAAAAATTATGTAGTACCTGGCAAACAAAATTATAATTCTGAAATGTAGATGATAAGCAAGCATAAACTGTGTGACATTTCAGATGGTAGCATTCATATTATTTCAATTATTCACTCTACCTTAAGATAAATGAATGTGAGCACTTCCTATTCTGTGTGTTATTATTTTAACATGATGTTTGTCATTCAGTAATAACGAGATGACAGCCTTCATTGCCTGACCATATGGCAAGTGTTGCAAGTATATGCAATCACATCATCTGCTATAAATTACCACACTTCCTACAAGTTAATTCACAAATAAAAAATAGATAGACATACTTGAACTGACATTCAAAGTTACAGATTTGTGTCTATTCAATTTAAGCATGCTTTTAAAGATTTATAAGTAATTAAACAAATATTGTTATGCAAAATGACAAACAAAAAGCATGATACTGTTTGAAGGATGTCTTGTCTTTGCAGCAAACAAAACATATGGTAAAATACAAGCGAGCCCTCTTAAGTGAGCACCTGTTAACATACTAAACTACTTGTGTATATTACAAATATCAATACAAATAGCAACTAGTTAAGAACATCTCGTTACTGTATGAGGTAAAAAACACAGGATGTTGAGCAGTAAAGATTAAATACTAATCATATTTGCTAAGCCAAAGAACACTAAACGCACACAGCACTGTCTTGTGAAGAGTGATAAACTCACATATGTAAAAAATATTTGCATATGCAATGTTATGCTAAAATGTAAATACAACAAAAGATGGATTTACCACCATTATGCATCAATTTTATTCTGTAGCAAGAGCTCTATGGAGATTAACACCTTATATAATGTAAAGTTAAATATTCAACAAAAGAAATGAAGGTTTCTGAACTTAAAAGTGGTACAATGGTAAATGTATATTAGTTCCAATTGAGATAATTTGTTAGTTTAAACATTATACCTCTAAACATTCCTTTCCATTTCTCTGACATTAAGTGTCTGCTAGAATTAATTTCTGACACAATTTTGGAAATGCATCTTTTTGAATTAGGAGAGGAAAATCATGGCCTAAATCAATGAATATTGACAAATTTAAAGGATTCTTCTATTAAAATTTAGGTCTGTTTACTGGGGTTGGTATCTTACCTTCTGTAATGTCTGATGTGAAACTCCTCTTGCATTCCTCTTTTGAGTACTGTTCTTGACACCATCATCTTCACTAAATTTAAAAAGTAATTCTATCAGAAAATAAATAATACATCTATATCAGAGAATAAATAAAATACATTTTGACATCTAATATTTCCTAAAACAATATGCAGACATTTTAAGGAAAAGCATTCTTTACTTCTGCAATTATTTATAATGTGGTCTATTTTCTTGACAAGCCCTTTGGTCAGTTTCTAAAGAGTGACCTCTTTTCAAAGTGTTCTGTCACATAATTATGAATCTTTGTAGCATCACAGTATGTTTTTTTCAGAGTACAAGCTTTTCAAAGGTACAATAGATCCACAGGTTAAAGACACTGTACTTTCATTCTGATTTTTATTCTTTTATAGACTGTTCCCTCTATGCCTTAAAAGCAGAAATCATCGCCTTTTTATCTACACAGTCACCACCAGTTTTATTCTCTAGGTCTTGTCCCCCGCTAGGAGGATCAGAGTGATTGGTGAACAAAGCAAACAGTAACAGAATTAGAATGGATGAAAACTTTAAACCCCTTTTTCTGTTAAATGAAAGATCATGTATTTCATGAGATAAATCACACAAATCATTCCATTGTGATACTGTGAATTCATAACAATTAGAAATTGACCCACCTAATGAGAGTGAATATAACTCTCAACATCACTCTCAGAGACAGCTATGGACTTTAGTTACTAAAAATCCCACAAAAATAGACAAGTTAAATCTGTTCATAGAGAAAAATGCAAAGAAAAAGTTTAGAAGTGCTAATATGTCCAATAAGTCAGAAGTAAAATACATTCGGTTTAGATTTGAACCACAATCTTATCATTAACAAATTGTCTTCTCCTCACAGAAACAAGCAATTACACATCTCAGAAGGACTTTTTCTCAGAATATGAAATACTATGTTAAAGAATAAAAAATCGCAACGCTGTAAAAATGCCACAATAGTCACATTGCTTTTCCTGCCCTTCTTCCCCCGAAATTAACTTAAAAAGTAATCTTAAGGGATAAGTATCTGTGCTATGTTGTGGAGATCTGCTTCAGAAGTATCATTTCAAACTACAAGCAGACACTGCAGGTCACTTAAAAACTTTTGATTTATAAACAAAGCAAGTGCAGAAGAAAACAGTGTTACTCTCTGTAGATTCACAATCCTCTTGATATAAACAGTGACTAACAAGTTTGTTAGAGTGAATTAAACCTTTCTTTTGTCTTTGGAACATGTCATGGCCAATTAATACTTCTGTATTCATGAAATAAATGGAACACTATTCTAAAGATAATAAAAGCTGAAAGAGGTAAAACTATGCATCTGGGGAATATGTACCTTTACCTTGATATTAATATGTTAGTTCCCATGTTATTTCAGACTACAGTCCCCCAGCACAGTGGTACTGCATACATTTACAACATTCTTTAAGTAACACACAAAGATAATATGAACATGCTTTTCATCTTTTTCTAAATATGCACTCATTTGAATGTCTGCTGTAGCTTTTATATCAGCATTTACTGTACTCCACTGAAAAGGAAAATTATTTCCCATAGTCAAAGAAACTGATCAAAGCACACAAGGTGTTATGTTTATGTGGACGTATTAAAATACAATTTAAAACTCTGTCTATAAATAAACATGTTATATGCAAAGAATAAAGAATACTACTTCAAAACAGATAGAAAAGACTATACATGTTCAGTATTATCACAGAAGTCACAAGCAACATAATTTAAAAAGCCAAAGGTCATTGATGCATAACCCTTTCTATAGAGCAGAAAACAAATGGCCTGTTCAACCCCCCTCTCCCCTCCTCCCTTCTAATTGTTATGTAATTGTTCATAGGAATTGGTTAGGGAGACAACGAAACAGCGTTGTCTGTAATTGTCTGTGATAGCAGAAAGATTCATCATATCAGTCTACTCAGCAAGACATATTCTCTACCCATTATACTCCTACATAAAAAAACCAAACAAGCTCTCCCTCAGGGAACTGACCTGCAAGTCACAAACCCCACTATCTTCTGTTATCAAATTACCATGGTCTTACAGAATTATATACACGTCTGGCTGAGAAAACATAGTTAACCACCAGCTTTAGAAAGCAGAACTTAATTCCTAATTAATAGCCACCAAATTTGATGACCAGGTAGTTCAACACTGCTGCCAAAATGGTACTTGAACTATGACACTACAGGTCACTAATAAGAATTTGTTGACAGGCTTCTTACAGGGAGAAAAAAATACCAGTTCCAAAAGAAAAAAACCCAGAGCTGTATATTAGTTACTCATAGAGTACCTACAAGAACCATGAAAAGAATGAGATTTTTGCCTCCAGTATGCACCAGGTGAAGGATGTCCCTGACAGACGGGAGAAAGAAAAGTTGCAGAAAGCCACTGTGCTTCTGATGGCAGTGGCAGCCACCCATGCTCCTAAAGATGTGTTAAGTCTGAAAACAGCCAGTGGGAAAAAGCCCTGTGATGACCAGAAGACGGGAATGCCATTCTCACACACAAGCTGGGGACATGGTAGATTCACATGGATTCTCAACAANAGGGGCCAACAGTTGCCTTCTTTTAATAAGGCATTTGCTGTTTTCTGAATAGGATTAGATGGACCCGCTTTCCCACTTTTGGAGTAAATGGCATGAGTATATGCCAACACATTCTCTACATTTGTACACAAATAATGACATGAATAGCATGAATGGCGAATCTTTATTTGATGAATACTGGAAAATAATTGGTAATGGGAAAAGAGAGAGCTTGGGCAACTGAATCACAATGGTAAGGCATTGGAAGTGGGGAGCAGAACTTCCTTTTCCCCCGACTTACTTCATCTTCAACTAGGAGGGTTTGAAAAATTATATGGAAGATCTAAAAAGCTGTCCAGTACTTCCTCCTGACAAACACAACTGGTACCTAAGCAAGCAAGAGGATAGAGCCTGTCTTTTTTAATATGGGGAAGTTCAGCCACTTTTTTTGAGAATTTACCCCTTGATGTTAGAATGACTGATGGAAACAGGTACCTGATAAGATGAAAGTGAATTCCAACATCACTGATACAGTAAATAAATTCTTGTCAGGTTTCCTTTAAGAAAAGAAAAGATACTTACTAAGACTCTGAACAAAGTGTATTTAGACTGTATCAAGTTTGGACACAGGAGGCTGTAAGTTATTTGGGAAAAGGAAGGCATTTAATATCCCAGTTTTAGGCCAGAGGCACTTTATTAGCATGTGGGCATGTATTGCTTGTGTACTTTCATTTATGTTCAAAGATGGACATACAGCTTCCGTTGTTATGGTGTAGTCTTCTAGAAAATGATAAAAGTGTTCACCACCCTACAATACCCTAGTGTTTGTGAGACGAAGAACAAGGAATTTACTTTTTACAGAGTGGATGAGCAACCTTTTTTTTGATACTTCAATTGGTAAATTTGGAAATGGCTTGAGTCAGCTTATTTTATATACTAATAAAAAGTATTGCTGAACAGACATCTTTGAATTACATTTTGTAGCTTATAAAAAATTTCCTGTTCATCTAAATGATACCTATCACAACAAAGGCTGGAAAAGGTAAATAAAATTTACCTAATGCACTTCATTACTAGCTTAACCCTTTTTCTCAGTCTCAAAAGAACCATCAACAACAATCATCATACTAATAACCAAACCAGAAGTGTGTATCTACCCACACACTTTTAAAAAAAGAGTATGTTTTAAACTGAAAGATAATGAAAAAAGAAGGAATAAAAGACTAATTTTATGCACTAAACATGTCAAGAATTGGCAGTTTCAGGGTTCTGACTGTTTTGGGTAAATACATGGTTATTGCTCAGCAGGCCCTCAACTCCTTCTCACTGTTGGTTGCCTTTCCACTTCTCTCTGCGCAAAGACTGACTAAATTGGCAAAAAACAAAGAAGTGATTTTTAAAGTCAGTATTTGAAACCTTCACTAGTTAAGTTCAGTTCTGTCTGGAGCTATGAAAGTAGGAAGGTAAGGAAACAGTAACTCAGTCTTCAGCAGCTGGATTTTCCCACTTAGTTTTACAGATACTGTATCTTTAAAAAAAAATTAGGGTTTTTTTTAAATTATTTTTCCCTTCAAATGGTCAACATTATCACAGAAAAATAAAAAAAAAACCAACAAAAAAACCCACAACCGCCAATAGCAGAAAATTGGAATAAAGAATGGTAAGGCTTTCTTGTTAGGCACATGCAGAGTACTTCTCCAAGTCTCCTACTCCTTTCTTTGCACAATACTGTGCATAAAGCATTCACCACAATTGTGACACCCCACTGGACTGCACCTATGCACTCTTGAATCCTTCACCCAGACCACTGAGGAACAGCAAATAATACAAAGAATCAGAGGAATGTTGGAGAGACAATGGTAGCATATTACCTATCTGACTGACAAAGACAAATCTGCACAGAACATCAACAACTGCAAAGATTGTAAAGACATACAATACTAATGATCAATTCTTTTAGGTGTTCCACCACTCTGATTTACTTTCAAATTCACATTGTTAGTACTAAGAAATAATCCTGAACAAGCATGAAATTTCTGTATCACTATATGCCAATACTGAAAAAAACCATTTTGGATTCTGAAGAAAGCTTCATAAACACATAAACATGTTTTAGATTTTACACATACATATTTATATATGTATACATAGATATTTTAAATATAATTAATTTTTGCATGTAGGATATACACTTAAGTTGCAAATATATTAGTGTACATCTATATGTAAAAAATTATTTAATAGGCACATGGAGACCTTAAGTGTAAATATTCTTTGAAATAAGAACATGTATGGCCTTACGCTTATAAAATACACATTCAACAAAAAGAAATCAACCCTTGGAGAGAAAAAATGGCCTTAAAATGGATATTTCTAACAGTCTACAAATACACAAATAAAATACTATACATTCCCTTTTTCTTGCTGCAAACATAGTTAAACTCCTGTATTGTGAACTTACCTACAGATTGGTGTACTTTCATCTGATCCAATTCTTCTTCAAGATTCAGTCTATAAAAGAGGAAATAAAAAAACTAAGAAGCACAGAACAATCACATTGATGCCACAAAAAACATTAAAAAATTAAACCAAAAAATTTGAGGGGGAAAAATTGTCAACATCCAGGAATTAGTTCTAATTTGACAACCCTTAGCATACTTCAAACATTTGTTATTTGTACAACAGTTGATTAAAATTTATAAACCTGAATTTACAAAATTTAGATATAATATTGGTTGTAACATACAAAGTTTCAGCTGGTTCTTTTTAGTAATAAAACACTTGAAATGAATAGCAAACCATTAGGAGGGGGAATCCTGTTAAGAGGGAAATAAGTATTCAGTCTCAGGGGAAATGACCAACCAGCCTCTGTGCAGAGATGTCTTACCATTCCTGTTTTCCCAGTGACTACTTGAGAAACTTATTAACAAATCTCTCCTCCCCTTTTCTGTCCCTGATTTATTACTGTATTAGTACCATAGTTTATTCTGTAATATCAACCAGTCAAGGTCTATACAACAAGGCAACTGAATTACTGTTTTTCATTTTATTAAAATTACACACAAATAAAGTTGCCAGGGTACCAATGCTGAAGTTTCAAAGGCAGATTGGGAAATGCTAGAACAAAAGACATTAATTAAAACAGTTTGTTTATACTTCTGTTCTCTGATACAATCTTTCATTGTAAAGTTGTGCACTACCTTAGCAATACGATCCCCCTATGATTTTAGCCCAGGCTCCTACAGCACATAGAACAGAGGGCAGTCATTTAATACGCAGATTTTGCTTGAAACATAACCTCATATCCTATACAAATACATGTTACTATAGTTCTGTTCTGAACACTGGATTGATAATTTCCTCACAGCCTTTTCTGCCGTACTCTGAACAGCAGCACCTAACTGCTTCAAATATATTTGCCAACTGTCAAAATACTCGCTAATTTAAGGAAAGGGCATTAAAAAAAAAGTGGTCTTTCATATATACATTATTTTAAAGCCCGTTATATGTTAATTGTATCTCTGACTCAGCTGTAACTCTAAAACATTGACGTTCCATAGTCTCACATGAAGTACAAAGAAAATGAGAAACAAGAAGTCAAAGTAACTTGCTTTGCATGACATGTAAGACTCAAACTATTTCCAGGATTGCTCAGCTGCCTTCCCAAAGTTCACTTTCTTTGCTCCTTCATTCTCCATGCCTCTGTCATCACCAATTTCTGTCCTATTTTTTGCACTGAATGGCAAAACACTTCCTTGAAAAAACACTATTACGCAGCTAAAGACAGTCCTTAACATTACACAAATACAAAGGAGTGAATTGAGGATATCTTAGAATCCTTCCTGCTTGAACTTCTAACTTCTGAATATGTTATTTTTCAATGTGAAAAACAGTACTTGAATGAACACACACTTACATGCACATATATATATTCATACTGCCCCCCTACACACCAAGTGACAAGCATACAATGATAATTGTACAAGATTTTTAAAAAGAGTTAACTTTTACATAAAGGTTTTTTTAGGCTGATGAAAGTCAGATAGAAGTAAATGACTGCTATTAAATAAATTAAAGAGTAGGTTTATAGTCTGAATATCTGTAACACTTCCAAATAAGTTCTTTTGTCTGTGAAATAGTCTCTAAATGAAGTTATGATATAACTAAGCTGGAAATATTTCAGGCAAGCCTAGACAAGGAATTACAATGTGTAATACTCGATCTGACCCATACAAGTCAATGACTGGCTTGCATGAATGCTAGAAATGCCCAGCTGGGTTAGAGCAGCCCTAGGTCCATTCATCACTAGTGCTCTGTCTCCAGCAGGGACAAAAGCAGACGATACTCGGGAGAGAGCACAAGTTTCTGCAGTCTGATTCCAATTTTCTATCCTGAAAGCAGCACGTAACCACTACCTTTTGTTTCCTCTGCTTTAACTGGCTCCCTGTTGCTAAAAGGACCTTTCCTCCAATCCCACAGGAATGGAAGTTCTTTATAACCTTTCATGTGGAGTCTTGTCAAAGGCAATTGGAAAACACAGGTCAGATTTATCCACATGGTTACTGTCACCCTTCTGCAATTCCAGCAGGTTAATGAAGCAGGATTTCCCTTCACAGGAGCGACACCAGCGTTTCCCCAACAAAATGGTGTTGATCTGCGTTCAGTGATCTCTCTCCCTCACCATTTTCTGTTTTTTTTCTTCCCCCCCCCACCTCTTTTTCACAAAGACGGACTGCCATCTTCCCAAGTGTGGAAGCAGGCAGGCTCACTGGTCTGCAGCTCCCTCCAGAGACCATTTTGTAGACAGAAGTCACAGTGGCAACCAGCCAGTCAACTTACACAGTGGCTGTTTACAATGAGGTTATAGTTCAGTGACTTCAGTTTCTTCCCACACCTCAGGTTGTGAAGATATTAACAGGATATTAAGAACAACCTTATCTATTTGACCTCATAATTGTTTTACAGTTACTCCAAACAGATCTAACACCTTTGATCTATCTGCTACAAAGAGTAGCACATGAGTTGTTGGCATCTCTTAGCATCTTCAGTAGGGAAGAGTGATGTGAAGATTCACTGAGCTGCACCTTGTAAACACCATGTATCCTTTTACACTGTTATCATTGAGCAAACCTACAAATTTCCTAATTGGCTTCTTTTTCACTTTATTTATGCAAAATTTTACTATTACAGCTTAAGCATCTTTGAAAACCTTCTCAACTTTCCACTTGTGTTTGTCCTGCCATTGTTTATTGGCCTACCTGTTGTCACAAACAGAAGCTTAATTTTTAAATGCTGATCTTCTCTCTGTGAGCATCACAAAAATTTCCCCACCAAGTGTTTACACAGAACTGCTTAAGACTTTTTTTGTGGTGGGGGTTGGTTTGGGTTTCTTTTTCAACTTATTTTTTTTAATTGTGGCACCTACTTCAATTGAGTTCTAGCTACACTACCTTTCTTAACAGTCTCCAACTGTTCATAGGCTTTCTGTGATGCTTTTTCTAGTGTCTAGAGGTGGCTGGACCTTTTCTGAGTAGTTGTTTCATTTTCATGGATGTTCCTTTCTGGAAAGTGTATATACAGATGCCAATTAATTAGGCCCACTTTCTTCTGCTTATATTTAAATATAATTTGAAAAAAAAAATCACAGGAAGGTGACTGGAAACAGCTAGCGTGGATTTACCAAGGAAAAGTAACAAAAGGATATTCTGGAAGACCAACTGCCTAGAAGCAGCTTTGCAGAAGTGGAGTTGCGAGCAACAAGTGGAACATTAGGTAGTGATATGCTTTTGTGGCAAAAGCTAACAGCATACTAGCTATATAGGCAATAGTACAGTCAGTTGTCTACAAAATTCATGCTATTCAACACTTCTGAGACTGCATGTGTGCCGCACCTAGTTTGGGGTTTCTCTAGTAACAACACTGACTTACTATATTTAATCTAACAAGAGGTACAATAATGACCAAAGGCTAGGCACATGATTTATGGTGACAAGGCGAAAACCATGGGATTATTCAACCCTAGGAGAAGGGAAGATTTTATTTCTATCTAATGCAAGGGTTTCAAAAACATGGAGTGACTTTTCCTAAAGGAGCATACAGTAGACAGTATGAAAACCAATGGACACAAGTTAGAATACATCAGATTCCAACTAGATATAAAAAGAAATTGCTCATTAGGCTGGTCAGAACCTGGAAGAGTTGCCCAGAAAGGCTCTCACAACTGCATCTGTGGTCTTCATCTCCTTGAACTTTTGTCACAACTATAAATGCTCTGAGCAGCAGCTTGGACAAGACAGCTTCCAGAGGATCCTTCCAAGCTACACAGTTCTGTGCTTCTCATTGCACTGAGGTAACTATTACAATGAGGCTTTGTTTCTAATGCTTTTTGGACCAAGTTCCATAAAAACCAGAAGAGTATTTTTCCTTTTTGGTTTCTAAGACTGATCATTCTAGAAAAGTTACTTATTCCATACAAAATGTGTATGCTCACATCTTGCCTTGGTAAGATAGTGATGCAGGCTCCAAGTGGATAGCTGAAAATTTCCACGATTACAGTCTGTCCTTCACAGTTCATCTAATCTTGCTTTATATTTTTGCATGAAAGCATCAGCAGTACACTCTCACTTTTGTGTATTTATTATTGAAATATAGGACTTCTATGCAAAAGCATTACACAGTGCTCTCCTTTCCTGTAATAGGCTGTCCAACATCACACTTAAATACTCCATTTCATGGAGTGCCACTCCATCACCAGGTCATCCTACTCTGTCATTCTTGCAAAGCTAGTACCTGGGCAACACTGTACCTCACAGATAACCCTCCCTCCTCCAGGTCATTGAGGTGACTAGTGCGTCAGGATTGTCATCTGATGCAAAGTAGCATAGCTCCAAATCTTAGTTTTGGGGCTTTTAGCACAGAAGCACTTGAAAATTATTTTCTTGTTCTGTTGCTGAATAGGCCAGCAAAAAGTACTGTTGACAGTAAAAACCAGCTTTCCTTGTCCTTTGTGACTCACTATCAAGACCCACTTTCTCTTATGCTTAAAAAGAGTCCCCTTACTGGAGAAGCATTCTTAGTGCAAGAGGCCGTTGTGACATCAGCAGGTCTCATCTCACTCATTGTCTCATCTGAGATTAGATGTCTTCTTGCAAACAGGATCTTTTCCTTTCCCAAGATTTATGCTCTTTGTACCAGCATACATTAACACAGAGTCAGTTGGTTTCTTGGTTTCTTTCATTTTTTCTAATCTCTGAAAAGTGACAATCTTAGGTTCACAAACCTGTTAATGCACAGACTGGGCCGTTGAAGGCCAATATGGTTGGAACTGAGCAAATTTTTAAGTATTTAACTCCTTTGGGACAGATTCTATATTGATTTCTATTCAATTTTTTTTTTTCCTGAAAAACAAATGTAATACAACAAATGCTTTTTTTTTCTGCAGATTTTTTATGGCAAATATAATGATAACAGAGAAAAATAAAAATATATAATGCAAGGCCAGGCTGGATGGGGCTTTGAGTAACCTGATCTAGTGGGAGGTGTCCCTGTCCATGGAGAAGGGGTTGGAACTTGATCTTTAAGGCCCCTTCCAACCCAAACCATTCTAGGATTCTATTACTACTGTATGGTCTTGACACATATCATACTCATTATATAAAATCAGAAGATGAAAAAGGAACGTACAAGTAATTGTGGCTTTTTATCAACACTGTGTAGTCAAGTGTGGTTTTACTGTCACCTATAAGTCTTCTTCATTTCAAGGTGAAAAACAGAGCAAAGCTGCAATGGGAAGAACCACATACTAAAGCAAGTAGCTCTTCCTTCTTGTCCATTTGTTCCCAACTCAGAAGTAAAATGTTTTTCAACATATTTAAATATTTTTGACATACTACTGTATCTGGAACTTGTAGTAAAATACCAAAACAACCTGCAAATACATTATTTAAAAAAACCTAAATCAAGTTCAGTTCTCTAAAATTCACCACTAAAGTACTGTAGCCTGCATATTTTGTTACAAGAGTGCAGCACCACAAAAAGGAGAAAAAGGTGCAATGTGGTCTTCTTGAAGTATACAATTCTTTGCTGGGACTGTATGATTGCTACTTTCCAAATGAACAAGTGAAGATCAGTTGGAACAAGCATCAAAGGGTCAAGTAAGAAATTTATAAGGAGCAAAAAGGGACTCCAAGGAATTCAAGATAACTGAAGAAGTCACATTAAACTGCTGAAGGATAATGAACCACTGAAAGAAATGACTCACCCTGAAAGAACACAGTGATGAAAAGAAGGGGTGGGGGAGATATTTGTTTTCCAGGCTTTCACCTACACCATTACCTGCCTCAGTGTCCCATCACACAGGTGTGCCAACCTAATAGGTAAGAGCTGATTTATATTCACGAAACTCTCTCTCCCTCCCCAAAAATTATTTCAAGCGGATCTGAAGGTAAACATCACTGTGGTTTTTCCCCACAAGGGGATTGCCTTTAGCAGATGACATCTGCCCCATCAATCTGTTAAATGATCCACGTTCAACTTTTCTATGAAGAAGACTAGGTACTTGAAGAGCCCTGTGATCCAGCTGCATGGATTCTAGTGACATGATATGCTTCCCTCAGTTACTGGAGGTGAAAGAAGGATTGCTTTTGCAATCTGTCAGCTCTAAGGATCAAAACCAAGCTCTGTGTGTGGTAATGCAGAATACTAACCTACTAGAACTAGAGAGTCAGAACAGCAGTGTCAAAGTTCAGATACTGTGAATAACAGCTTCTAACATTATTTTAGCAAATGAAGCTGATATTTGCTGTAATTATCTAAGGCATATGCTCACTAAATTTACTGCGTCGGTTTTTGCATCGTTCAGTTTCAATTAACACATCAAACAATGGAAAGAAGAAATGCGCCAGGTTTTTGATCCTAAATGAAAGGGGATTTCTCTGTGAAATTAAAAACTTTTGTTTGATTTAGCAAGTGCTGAGAAAAGGACATTGTGTTTATGTCATCTGAAAAGATCCAAGACATAAACTGAAGTTGAGAGACGGAATCTTTGAAGATATTTCTACAGTGGAAAGGTAGTTTCTCTGTAAAGTGTTTTGAGCTGATTGTAGTCTTGAGGCATGGATACTGAAAAGAAATACCTGAATATTAGTACTTGCCATCTTTTGGCAGTGGAAATATTTGGAGATGATATCCCAGTACAAAAGAGGAATATGATGTGCTGCTAAGCAAACCATACACAACAACAACATATGAAAAAACCAAGCAAGTATGAAATGAGCAAGACAAACTATGCAGTCATGCAATAAAGGTTGACAGACCAGGAAAAAAAAATAAAATGAAGAGGCCTAAGAAAAAACATAATTTAGACAACAGAAGTGATTAAAGTTCTAAATTTAATATGTACAGCAATGTAGAATTTAAAAGAAAGACTGTACTAGGAAACAAAAGTTTTCTTTGGGAAAAAAGGGATTATTCTACAGACATTACATGAATCATAATTCAAGAACAAATGATGGGATTTGAATACAATGTAAATATGCAGGTCAAGAGGAAAGACAAACAAACCTGAGGGTGAGCATAAAATGATCGCTTTCAGCTCATAATAAACTCACATCTTTGCACCTTTTGTCTTGATAAAGTCAAAGGCTACTACTGTATTTTACAGTCTCTGTCAAAATCATGCTGCACATTCATTCTAATATTTAATTAAAATTTTAAAAATGGAAGATTCTAGGATATAATTTTAAACAACAGATTGATACGAGGCATGACTTTTGTACAAATGTTTACCAAAATATGGTGAAGTATTCTGGGAACCTACATGATCCTTTCTGTGGGGGAGTAGGTGTTTAAACTCCAGAATTGTGTAAAATCTGTCAACAAACATTAATAAATTGAAGAAAAAACTAAACTAGAAACAGAACCTAAATAAATTTTGATGTTTTTTAAAAGCAATATAAAAAAAACTTACCAGAATTGTCTCTGAAAATCTATGTAAGACACCTTTTAGCTGTATACATTAATGACCTTAGGCAAAGGAGATTCATTACTAGGAATACATATCAGCAATCCAGGTGAAAAGAAAATAAGTAACCACTCAGTTAAACTTTATTAAGTTTCATTAAACCCAAAGTCTGAACTCATATCTGCAATGGTAATGCTAATACAGTGAGACACTTCTAAAATCTTGCAATGTTGAAATGGCAATTATCACTTGGCCTGTACCTTGATGTATTCTTTACACAGGTTCATTTCAATCAGTTGGGCTTGGGGTTTGTTTTTTAAGCTAAAACATTTTAAAATATGGCAAAGAACTCTCTTCTGATGGCAATGGGAAAGTCTTTTCAGTACTGATTAGTTTAGAGTCAAGGTTTCCAGAGTCCTAAAGTAGACTGAACACATGAAAAACGTACTCTGAAAATTTACAATATCACCATACTGTATTTGCCCATTATAAAGGTTACATAACTACAAATGACTTACATGACTGCTATGTCTACTTCTAAAAACAAATACACTAACCCTTTATCTATTAGATGAGCTGAAAATTTTATTTAAAACACATATTGAGCTCCCTCCACACACATACTTTTCTGCTTAGGATCATTTTTTAAAGAGGAAAGGAAAAAGACTGGGTTTGCAATGTGCTTGAAAGAGTAATAAAACTAGTGGACTGTAAAAAAATCCAGAATTTATTACTCCTTTCAGAAAAACCACTTTGCTCTTATTTATACTCAAATCTTGCATTTTCTAGCAGCTTTGCTAGGTTTGAATAGGCCATCAGATAGGAGAAAAGTGAATAAAAGCCATACAAAGCCTAGAGACTGATGTACTGCTTTCCACCTTTATTCAGACTTGATGTTGCCTCTTGGCCTTGAGCTTTCTGCGTAGAGAGGTTGTAAGTATATCTGGTAGAATTTGACTCTCTCTCTTCAGTAATTCTTTCTCAACAGTAAGCAATTTTATATCTGGTTCCAAAACAAGTCAAAAAGCCCAAAGAGATCTTCTGACAGTATGATCTACTCCAAAAGACTTTAAAAGTTTGCTCTGTTGACAAGAAGCAGACCAGGCCAGCAGCAGTCTTAAATGATCTAGATCACGAGGTCAGAGAGCAACTCCCAACTCCTTCTTAGCCCATGAAGAGTGATCAAGGTCTTGAATAAGCAGGAATCAACACACTAAACTAGAAAGAGTAGAATGGCACTTCCTAGAAGACTGTCAGTATCTTCTAATATGGGAGGTCAGAAACAGAATCACAGCTTTGTTTTCAACATGCCAAGAATAATCTCAATAGTATTTTTACTATCAATAACCTCATGAAAGTCATTCTTCTGGCTTGTAATATATATATACCAAAGGCACCAAGAGTATCAGGAAAGCAGCAACCTGTTCCATATACCAGTATAATTTTCTATCCTCTAACTATGATTGCCATGGTCTCATTTGGCAATATTAAAACAAGGATACTAAGAAATCAAGAGATCAAATTTATCCAGCTAATAGTTTATGCTAGTATTGCATACATTTTTGAAGGTACTGGCCTTGAATCACAACTATAGAACCTGTTCTTTCCAGTGTTATACAATATTCTGAATTCTATTTTATGGCAATATAATACTTTTGATTACTTCTCCATTATTTACTTATGTTTTTAATACTCACCCATTTGGAATACAGGAAGAGGTAGCATAATAAAACTGTGCTATAGAATCAGTTTTGCCTAAGGAATTACTTTGATTTCATTTACATTATAGCTAGGCATCAGCAAGAAATTCTCTGTAACAGTTGCTTACTTATCAAGTTACTAGAACAGGCGAAATGCTCATACCATCTGCATATAAGCAGAGCTTCTGCAAAATATACCTTCTTGCTAGAACAAAATTTTCTAGTACTCATCATTTTTAATTGTCAGCAATTCTAAAGATACCATCAGGAAGCCTCACAGAGCTCCAAATCTAAGCTACATATATACACATGCGCACTTGAGTCTTGATGCATTAAGGAAAAAGGTAATTTTGAAAGACAACCTGAACTACAGCATAAACTTTCTCTCTGCTCTTACCAGTTTAAAGAGCTCCTTCCCTCAAGAGTTGCTGACCTTAGGTTAACCCATTGCCAGAGGACTCTAGTTAGTCCTCTAGCAAACCACTGCCTCCTGAGTAATACACATCCCGCAATTCAGCCATTGCTCATCAGCAGCTTTCAGCATTCACAGGTAGGGCCAGCAGGAGACTCCTACACTCCTCCGCATACAGATAAAAGGAATTAAGACAGCAGGCTCATGGCAGTCTAAAATAAACATCCAAACAAACAATAAGAGTTTTTTTTTCCATTTGTCCCAGGGAATTTTATCTGGAAAATAAAACCAAGCAGAGAATCTAATTTCTAATAGAGTTGAATACATATGAAGGAATAACCCACTGAGGAAACCGACTCCTTCCCAAGGATTACATGTTGTAAGACTGCAGCAGGATGACTCTTTGGAGAAATAAGCAGAACCAACCACAATCTACTAATGCATACTGTTGCTGGTGTGGACAGATATCAGGGGGCTAGTCCAGGAGTTGCTGCAGCCAGGGAAGCCTTCCTCTGAGTCCATGAGGTTAACTATTGCCTTTTCAAATATTTTTTCTCCAGAGCCACAGAAGATTGTTAAAACCAAATTAAGAATAAAATCAGACAGAAAAAGACTGCTAAGCAAACTTTGCATGCTTTTTTATCAGGGCCATTAAAAAGTGACAGCAGTGCTACTTAGTACAGTAATCAAAATCAGTAAGTTTTAAAGACACTGGGTCAAAGTAGTGCCAAGCAATTTCTTCTTATCCAAATCTCAAGCTAAATAGTCCCGTAATCCTTACAAGGAAAATGGAACAGCAGAAGCAGCTCCATTTTATTCCCCTCAGAAAAGAAAGGAGCTTGGGAAGAAAGACAACTGATCAACATAGAAAGGTTTTCTATGTAAGCAAAACTGAATTGTATTTTATGCTCAGGAGTCTTCAATAGGGTAAAAACTGTACTCTCTAAAAACAGAGTAGAATGCACAAGCACATGTATATTCTATATACTTTTGTAAAAAACCTAGATGGAAAGTAAAGGAAGATGCTGTCATAAATGAGTCATCTGATATGTCATAATAGAAACACTGATTTTAACTTTACGCTACTCAAAAATTGTTTATAGTCATGAGAACCAAGCTTGTCAGAAACTTCATCCAACTTTTACACGCGAAATACTACTGTGACATAAATTCTTCATTTTGTTCCTGCAGCATGATTCAAGAACATTTGCCTGCAGTAAAGGCAAAATATGCTCTTTTCATGGGTCTGTGTATTTATGTGTCAACTGACAGCCCTGGGAGGTGAGAGTAAACCTGGGAGCAGGTGTTTGATCTAGGCTGTGCGAGAGAGCAAAAACCATTACATATGTCTGGGGATATTGCTGCCAAAAGAAGAGTAAAGCAAAAAGTACTAGCATTACTTACATTCTGTGAACATTCAAACTAGTCAGAATGATCTACTGGAATTCTTTTACAGGAAGAAAATTTTAAACTTACAGTTTACACAAAGAAACCTGTAGTCTTAATTAACAAAGGAAATGGAATATTTGACTATACAGAGTCATTGAGCTATCTATCTTACTTTATCCATTCACTTCCCAGGAATACATCTTTTATCATTCCTGTTTCCCAATTCAGTCACTTACAGGATGGATGAAAATTGCAGAAAGCGGTATCTGTTGTTGCTAAGTAAAGTCTCTCTGATTTACAACCCACATTCAGGAGCAAAAAGGATAAAAGCAACTTTCCCCACCAATCCAATGTCTGTTCACATCACAAAAAAAGTGAACAGTGTCATAGTTGCCCAGAATGAGGGTTGAGATATATTTCAAATTAATAGTCAGTCAGAAGCCAAAGAGGCACTAGTGACTAGAGACTAGAGGAGTTTCAACATGCTGCAAAACCTTTAGTTTGCAAAAGGATGGTAGAAACTCATGCCTAAAATTTTACCTTCCATTTAGTAATCTTCTATTTGTTTTACTGCAGCACAAAACCCACCTGATTGACCAAAAGGGGTTAAAAAAAAAAATGTAACATTGTGTGCACTGTGGTCAAGACCCTCAGAACAGCTTCATAAACACTGTTTACCTACAATTAGTTCAGAAAGGATGTAATCTGAAGGGTCATGACTAGGGTAACTCAGAGAAGCACACAGGATGTGGACTCCATTGCAGGTATATCAAGAGAGTTATATTGTCACATCAGTGCTTTCAACCTTTCCGTAAACCTCAGATGACAAATACACCAAAGTCTCTACGGCCTGGTTTTAGTATGGAGCTGGTTTCCCCCTAATGCAAACTAAGGATATAAATTTCCTAAAGTAGTTCTTTCAGTGAAATATTTGAGTTTTAGGAAAATTTGGAAGATGGTATGTGTTTTCTCATGTGACTGTATTTGAAAAAATCAAATACAATACTTATTAGAACACACATTCTGAATTCTTTACAACCAAAAACATGAATATAGGTTAAATTTCTGTATATATATTCATATTCTGCCTCATGAAGCAAAAGAGGGAAGTAGTTAATCACAAAGATGATGCTGAGCCACAATAAGGCTCCACCTAGCCCCACATCTGACTTACTAAAATTCCAGAACTGTACACACTTTAGGAAAGAGTTCAAGAGATAAGGCAAGAACACATACACATTGCTTACAAATTTTCATTGCAAAATATTATTTGCAGTCTTTGGAGAAAATTAATTTCTCTGCTTCTTTGCAAAATTCAGTTCTTGAAGTTCCACATGCTACTAGCAAAGCTGAGATGTACTTAAACTTGAAAATCAGTGCTGTACAAGGAAAAGGGAAAAACAGCCTTCTATGCTAAATTCATCTGTTGTGAGAAAGCACCAAGTAGCTCTGCTCTTAGAATTCCCAGGATCTTCATAGAAGGTGTTGGAGAGAAATCTATATTCATTACTCCGTCCTTACTCTATTAATATAGCAGCCTGAAAGCTTATGTCACTAGCATTGGCACAATTTGGTGTTAAAGACTATAGGTTCATAGGCTCCCTACTATGAATATTCACTACAGTTTAACAAGACATATGTAGTACTTCTTAATTTTTATACATACATATATATCTGTAGGCTAAGTCAGACATTTCCATCTAAATGCTGAAGAACTTTTGTGTAGGCACTAGAGATAAGAAAAATACTTCACTCTTACAGGCAACGTGCTGTCTGACAGTGTAAGATCTCATTTCTGAAGCATTCAAACAATCTACAGAAACTACCATGATTCGACAGCAAGACAGGTAATACTTCTATGCAAACAATCAAGAGAAGCTACAGTCCCTATTCTTCTCAAACAATCTCTCTGCTATTTTTGTCCCTGACAACGCCAAATTTCATTACTAATGCAACTTTAATGGAAGAATGTTTAACGACATGATTCCATGTTTTCTGTATGACGCAGTCTTAGAATGTATGAAAAGACAGCCAAGTATTACAGGCTGTTTATGGAGATTGTGTAATACTTCTTGGATTTTGAATAAATACTACAGACAAGAAATGTCTGATTAAATGTGGAAGAATAAAGGGAAAACATTGACACACAAATTTCCAAAAACACAGTAAAGCCTCTAAATTTGTCCGTTAACTGGATGCAGGAAAGTACAGGATCTGCTGGACACAGGTAAGGAAAGTTCATTAATTTCATCAGCCCTGACAAATCACTCTCACTGGAAAATAACAATGTATTTGTTTCATTTAGCTGACACAGTCCATTGTAGAAATGTAACTGGAAGCTTGCTAGAAAAGAGGAAATAATTGTCTTCAGAAAAGGGGCCATGTAATTTAATTATGCAAAAGCCCCTAAATGACTTCTTGTGGCATTTGACTTTGGTCTTTTAAAAACATTTTTAAAAAATGCACCCTGTAGTATAACTAATGCTGCTTTTTTCTCTTACATTTTAAATTATTGGCAGTGGTTTTAGCCATCAGATTCACTGTTTCAACTTCTCATGCTTGATCCTGTCATTTCCGCTGCACAACATTCAGTCTAGTCAGTAAGTGTGCACATTTGTCAGAACACCCTAACACTAGCTGCAGAATCAAGACTCTAATTGTTTTTAGCATAACGAAAGGTGGTTATTTTAGATTTAGCAATCTTTTTATATGTCCAAAGCCTAAAGAATTACACATACATCATTATTTTAACCACATTTAGCTTTGAAGTACAGAACTACTAATTGCAGTAAAAAGTAAACAAAAGCCCTGAGCTATCTGATTTAGGTATTTTGCAGCAAGAAACCTGGTATGTCTCAGCGCTCCTGAAACTGGAAACCAGAAGGATTACTTTACGGAGGTAGTACACACATCAGAAGGGCTATACGCTGTAAGAGACAATTTTAACAGTGATTTACAGTGAATGTACTTATCAAGTTGAACAAAGGAAAAAAAATTACTGTATTTGGACATGGCAGTCAACAATGGAGGTTTAAAAAAGAAAAGCCTCTGATGACCAGGTATTTCCTGTTTACCCAAAGAGACTGTCAAGGTGATCAAAACTGCATTTAAGTTTCTTACTGCAACCATTCCAGAACAGTAAATTTAGCTTTCCTCTACAAAATCTATTCTGATAATTGGAAAAGGCAAGAAACATCTCATGCGGTTGCTTGTCCCAAGTTAGGTTCCTGACAATTGGCTGGTCAGATACCACTACATAGAGTATAAAACAGTTGCTTTGACTCTACAAAGAATAAGAAAAACAAAAATCATAAAGTCTTGTTTTCCTAAAAAGGCAAAGCTACTAAGAAACCTTTATTAAATAGGTGCTATAGCAGAGTAAGGATGCTACTGAGCTTGCAGTGATTCCACATATTTCAAAGATCCAGAGCACACTTCCTACATGGAGGACATACAGAGATACACATGCACTCAGAGGAAATAATGATTACCAAAGGTTCTTTCAATTATATGTATATCTCTTTCACTTTATAAACATTTCCTCCTGATCCCTAACTGCATATGACCATTTCAGCTAGGTGTGAAGACACTGACTTAAGTCATAAAGACTTATGTCAAAGAATGTACTATGTCAACTAAAAAGTCTCCCATAAAAGTTGCTCATACCAATTACAAGACCACCTACAAAGTAATACAGAATAAAAGATGTAAAATTGTAAAGCCTCCACAGTAGTTTATATACAGTCAACTAACTATGCCTTTCCAAGGTCTGTACACAAAGTTCAAACTGATGGCGTATTTCTATACTCCAGCAAACAAGAATTTAATATGAAAATGTCAAAATAGTTTAAATTAGCTAGCCTGCAATCAAGTAGCAGTTCAATTAGACATGCCACATACTAATTTACCCTGAACTTCAGCATAATCCAAATAATAAAGATGCAAAGATTAATTTAACTATTGCATGAAGAAAATGTCAAAAAAACTCTGTCAATACAATTGCATAGAAAGTAAGACATAATCTAGCACTTAGTAGCCAAGATTAAAAATTATCTACCTGAAAATCTGAGAACTATACTAGACGTATATATAGATAAAAATATTTATCTGTGATCTGCCTATTTTCATTAAAGATATTCCAGTTCTGTGCAGCCACAAGATGCTGAATATGAAAAGAGTGGTGTCACACAGCTGAATAACTTTTTATGTTACTAGCGCTTTCTCTTGCAAGTTTTAAGTAGCATTAAATAACAATATTATATTTATACAAGCATAGATTACCCTCCTACTCAGGTAAGTATTAACTACTGTTTTTATACTAGTATGCTTTTCTGCTTGCTTAAGGGAGAGGAAAAGTGATCAAATTCCACTTTTTCTTAACACAGAACATGAATATCAATATAGTATCTGCTTCTGTAGCCTGGAATAACATGGAAATTAGTAAGAAACAACTGCAGCATAACACAGGTATTGCATACATCAGAGGGAAAATGACCCATGGGAGAAGACCGCAATGGGACATCCTAGCAGAGCTGTGGAATTGTTTTCACCCGGCCACTAGCATTAATAAACACTTCAAAGAATACTTAAGGAATTTATTTCAACGATCTCTTTTTGTTCCTCAGTTGTGGTATGAGTTTTAGCTGGTAGATCAGTAATCTAATCTAAAATTAGATTATTTTTTTACCTACTGTTTCAGAGCTCAAAGGGTACTTAAATTTTGGATTGTATAATTTTAATAATAAAGAATTTTTAAAATGAGATTTTGTAACTCATAGAATTAAAATGCAGCTTTCAAACCACATCATATATAAAAGGTGAAACAATCTGATACTCTCTGTGAAAGAGTAAAAAGTGGGGAAGAAGAATTAATAACTCAGATAAATCAATTACTAAAAACAGTTTCTTTCTGCAAAGTTAGAGAATAATTATTCTGTAATGCACTTAGTATAAGGATAAATCATTAATAGAAAAAAAAATTTCTTCCCAGGGACTACTGGGAAATAAAAGAGAAATATATGCATAAAGCATTGAGCCCACACTGAATAATCACAACTTATTGTTTATTATATTTTACTAATCTAGTATGGGATCATAACAGTACAGATGTACTTCCTTTTATATGCACAAAGCTCAAATTTATACTCATTAATCATGGAGACGATGCAGCCCGCGGCTCTGAAACATATTCCATTATAATTGTAAAGTAAAACAACACACACGTAGTATTCTTTACTAATCAAAAAGACATGGCAGTAACAATGTCACACATTCTGCATCAACAGTATCCAAAAAATAACTGACTTGAGGCATTCTGAACTTCACCTATTTCAAAATGGAAGAGGTTTAAAATTAAGTCCTAAACATGTATTTGTTTGTGTGTTAGCATATAGCTTGAAAGCTGCATACTCTTGAATAGCTTAAATATAAGTCAATACAATACCTACTTGTGGTGAGAAGAAAAGTTCACAATAGGCAGGCCCTGACAAAAAGTAATGGCTGACAGGAAGTCTTTCTACCAACTTCAACAGGATTTGGAATTAAGCAACACCAGAAATATTGACTTTGCAAGTAAGTTCAGTTTTTCCTGGCATAAAACAGATGTCACAAATTACAAACTGATTGTTTGCAGTGTGTTAATACTGGTAATGACCGCATTTTGGAGCCTGGGACATGCATCAACTTTCCTTGGGTTTAGCCTGTACATACTGCCACAAACTTGGCGGATAAAGGCAGGACCACAGATGTCATCTTCCTGGACTTAAGCTAAGCATTTGACACTGTCCCACATGACATCCTAGTCTCCAGATTGGAAAGAATCGTTATCCACTTGGTGGATAAGGAACTGGCTGGATGGCCGCACTCAAAGGGTTGTGGTCAATGGCTCAATGGCCAAGTGGTGGATGGTGACGAGTGTCCCACAAGGGTCAGTACTGGGGGACCAGTGCTATTTAACATCTTTGTCAGACACATGGACAGTGGGATAGAATGCACCCTCAGCAAGTTTGCCAATGGCACCAAGCTTGGTGGAGCAGTTGACATGCTGGAGGGAAGGGATGCCATCCAGAGGGACATGGACAAGCTTAAGAGGTGGGCTCATGCAAATGGCATGAGGTTCAACCAAGACAAGTGCA
>VZRU01011438.1:100531-117865 GCA_013398155.1 Pedionomus torquatus
TGGAGGTGTTTAAGGTCAGGCTGGATGGGGCTTTGAGCAACCTGGTCTAGTGGGAGGTGTCCCTGCCCATGGCAGGGGGTTTGGAACTCAATGATCTTCAAGGTCCCTTCCAACTCTAACCATTCTAGGGTTCTATTTTCAGAGCAATGGACATGCAAGTTAAGGACATTTTATATCGTTGTCTATCCCTGGAAAGGAGAGAGAAAGAGAGGGAAGAATGAAAAATCTTCTTTACAGGTTAAAGCAAATAAATAAACAACAACAAAAAATCCTGTTTTCCAAACATTCACACTGTGGCCTAGTCAGAGGCAGTTCCAAATATTTAAAGTTAAAGCAGACTTAAACCAAGATGAAATCCCTGCACGGACAATCTTCTTTAAGCAATGCTGCATTGGATTTGGCTTTATGCATTATGCAAGTTCTAAATCAACTTAAGCGAACAATTGAGATGGTCTATCAAATTAAGTGCGTTCACAGAAAATACGAGCTAACTGGATTTATTTACTCTGTTTGTAAAATCACATGTATAAGCAACTGGTACAACTCTATAGATCATGAGATCATGTGCTTTATCCAGAGAGCTTAAGAAAGAATATATGCAATATAAATAATCCCTACCTACAGATCTAAAAAGTATACCCACTTCAGTATTTCTTAAGAAAATAAGCTCAGTACTCAATATCTTGAAATGTTGACTTGCTTCAACAAATTAACGACAGTCATTATTAGAGACAGATGTTGAAGATAGATATAAAAACCACAGGAGTTATATATTCATTCTTTATTTACTTCAACTAAGAAGAAACTACATTGCCCATAAGGAGTCAAAAGCAGCTAAGACAAAAGTACACGAGGAGTTCACCTTACTGACTACAATGGTGCACTGGCTTCTTACTATATACTACGCAGAAGCCTAAGAACTCATTTTTACTTAAAAATTCAGTATTTTAAAGAGCTCAACTGTTTGCTTATGCCACTTCACCACAATCTAGTCAAGGCCACCAATCTGCAATGTACCAGATGTAAGTGTTCCCCATAAATGTGACCGCATGGGAGCTTTAACAAAACAGGCCAACTGTACTAACCTTCAGAGTCCACACAATGCATAAGCAATATCTCTTTCATGGCTATGTGTGAAAAGGAGAGGCTTATGTTATCGCTCTTGAGTTAGTTGCTTGTGGTGCACATGTTGATTAGTGATGGAAGGAGAACTACAATTGCAATTACATTTACAGCAATAAAGTTTTTTTAACATAAAAATAAAATTAAACAGAAGTAGCACATGTGATTGTTTGTTGTGACAGTTTGAAAACAGCAAACAAAGATGTGACAATGAAGTGAGAAGAACAGGCAAGCAATTGTAACTGGTGGATATAAGAATACCCCATGCAACACAGCTACTGGCAATAATACGCTAAAGCTGCTTATGGGCAGCACAAGGACTTACATTCTGCAAAACAATTTGCTGCTCTTGAAATTCTGTGATAGCAGCCTTCATGGTATCTCCACAAAATCGGTTTACATTGTGACCCATTGGGAAAACACAACTCCTTTAATGCTGACAAAAACAAAGTCTGAATAAAAGTTTCTATGATGTCTTGATTCTTAAATTAAAAAAAAAAATAAAAATGAACTTGACTTACAGAAAGTGTTAAATAGCAGCAAAGGGCTAATTATACCATACCAACTTCCTTTTGTCTAGTATAAAAGGACATTTTCTTACTTTGCCTGGCTGAGTATAATAGCCTATGAATTATGAGATCAAAGCAGCAAACTGTATGTTTTCTAAAGTAAGAGTTTCCTTCACCAAGTTTTACACTTACTACAGCTAAAAGAGCTGTGTGAAGGGATCAGCACTAAACCCAAAGGACAGGCTGTGCACAGCAAGAAAGAGAGCAACTCCCTCGTGCTTTTTGCAGGTCACTACCAAGGACCATGTTAGCAGATCCACACCAGACCCTTAACAGGCAGCTCTGCTGCTACCAGTAATTAGCTTGGACAGCTCTGGCTCCAGGAGTAGCAGCAAGGCTACACCATAATGAGCTCAGCTGGGATTAGCAGGACAGGGCAGGGAACCAAGAGAGCTGAGGCATTCTGCATTGCGTATGTATCACAGAGATCAAACAAGGATGGCTGGCTAGGTTATCCCCTCACCACCTCATTCCAAAAATGAAGCACGGCAGGGTGTAAAATACAGGCTAATGAAGAGCGACACCTCCAACAGATGAGAGCCACATTAATTAACACAATCCCTAGATCATGGAATACAGTTTCTGTTAGTGCTAGCAAACTTGTAACTTGTCACTGATTTAAGAGAGGGGAAAAAAAAAAAAGGGAAAAAAAAGCGCTGATGTTTTCCTTTTCTGCTTTTGGTAGGAGATGGTTTTACCTTGGAATTTTTAAAGGAATTCCTCTTACGTGGCTTGCAAAGCACTAGCACCAAAAAACCCCCAGCAGACTGTTTCTTTATATAAGCACCAGTATATAAAAAAACTCACTTCTCAATCAACAGCTTTTTGTGTTCCCTTTTGAAAAAAGCCAGCTCATTCCACACAGCATCAGAATCTTCTTGATAAAGCTGACAGGGGTCTGCATCCTGGTATCTGCTTTTACTGCTTTCAATCCTGTTTATGAGTAAAAAGAGGTTCAATTTCAAGTATATAGATGTCGTAGGACCGCAAGAATAAAAACATCCTTGCTTTCAGAAAATATAAATCTTAAACTGCGTCATCTACTGCATATAAATCTTCTATGATATAAATATTCTGTGAGGCATGAAACTTTATATGTAGTATTATAGAGAAGTTCAGTTATGTAGGTCCAGACAGATATTGTGCTAGAATAGCATCACGACTCTCTACTGATATGTGGCAGAGCAATGTCACCCATGGTCATTCTGTCAACATTCCTTACAACACTGGTGTGACAAAGCAGAAGGTGAAACCATCACACATTCCCTTGCAAAAAATCGGGAGAGTCACCAGTTGCCCTAACATTCTTGCAAACCAATCTGGAAGTTGCACTAATGCCCACTCAAAATGAAACTGTTGACCTATGGTCTAATGAAAGAATAAGCGATCAATGGATAAGATGATGCACTGAGAAAAAGCATGCTGAATTTAGAAGCACACAAAAAGAAAATGAAAATATTTTACAGATTTTTTCCTTTTAGATTTTTTTAAATGTATTTTAATAATACAACAGATTAAAAATGTATTAAAAAAATCCTTCACAAAATGAGTTTAAAACTCTCTGCAATCTAAATTCCTATTGGGCACAAGACACAAACTCTCAGAGAACGTGGTAACCTCAGAAGACTCCCATCATCTTTGCAGTCACGTATGTCAGTAGAAGTTGTATGTACACTGACAGGTGGATTAGGTCCCATCAGCTGCCATCTCGATAACAGATTCTAGTCTATTAAGAGTAAGAAAGAATAGGGTCCTCCATTACTTACAGAGGATCAGAAGTACCGTGTAAGTACCCAATCCCGAGTTCTTAATATACAATTTACATTACATCAGCAATATAAAGCTTTTTGAGATATGAAAATAACCATTTACAAACTGTTTTTATTTGTGCCTTGATTACTTTCCTTTGTTTAAGCACATTAAAAGGAAAAACAAAGCTCTTTCAGTATGATGGATTCCTACAATTCTGTTCTGATGACAAAATTATCAATACCGGGTCATTTTCAGATCATCTTAATTGCAGATTAAGAGATCAGCTGAATGAATGATGATTTAGTATTACATTTTCCCCAATATATACTTTTCTCAAATACATTCCTGTCAGGACAGAAGTTGGTCTCATTTATTTTAAACAGGAACAGAAAGCTTCCTCTTCTTCCTTTTTTTTTTTTTTTTAACTATCAGAATTGCACTCAGTGCTTCACCATATTATCAAGTTTGATTTTATTTATCTTTTTATCTTTTATTTATTCTTTATCTAGGTTGAATTTTCATATCTTTTCAGCCTCTCAGTGGACCATAAATGCCTACTTAGCTTTAGACACAAAATCAAATAATTTAATTGCATAAAGTTATTATCATCCAATAGGTTTCATTTCCAGCTTGCACTGAATTTAAAACAGTGAGCTAGAAGATAAAATCATCCATGTTTTTCCTGAATAAAGAAAACCTTTCCATTCTAATTTAAACAAACATATCCATTATTTATGTTTTGATATTTCAAAAATTTTTTTCTGTGCTACCAATGCCTGTGGCAATTTGTACCGTACCATTATTTTCATCCATACTTTTATTCTTTTATTTAAAAGATAAACTATTCCTAAGTACATGCTGTAGTATTACAAAGCAATGCAAATCTACTTAGATAGGCCAAAGCTTTACTTACATATGAGGGACAGTTCATCATCCACAGTAGGACACATTGTGTCACCCTAGACTCTATGAACAGCTACCAGTTTTGTAGCAGTATCTGTGACTCACTTTTTGGTCACAGTAGGTTATTTTCTGTCAAATACCATGCTATAGTTCAGTATTGTTCCAGTTATAAAAGGAATTCATTTTAGTAAAACGTGTATGTGTCTATTAAGCTGTAGGTGCATGCTGAAATTCTACTTAAAGCCACCACGATGTAAGGACTTGCACAAATTACTGTCTTGAAAAAATATGGGTTCTGAAAACCCATATATCAGCAGTGTCTGATAACTGAAGTGATAAGAAATGTCTTCATACCTTGAAGTATGTCTGTTTATCAAAAATTCTAGCTCTCTGCTAAAGACTTAAAAAAAAAAAAATTCTGAATAAAAATTTCACTGTTCTGTATAGGATTTAAGGGAGAATTTTATATAGTATATTCACTACTGACATTTTGATGTAGTGCAGTCTTTCTTCTTTCCATTAATAAATATATATTGCTGCAACATTTCTATAGAATGATCAAAAATAATCGATTTTATAATAATTTAACAGATGAAAAACATCCTGCATTTCATGCCCATACTCTTTTTTTTTCCTACTAAGAATGGGATTTTAGAATTAACTTCAGTTAATGTTTGAATTCAGTTTGAATGTTTGAATATGTTAGAGGAGTAGGTTTTTTCTGTATTTTTAATGAATAAATTTATTTTAATAAACACTATTTGAAACATAAGGAGCAATTGTTCTATTATAGAAAATTAAAAACATACACAGTCAACAAATTAATCAACTGGGGAATTAGACAAGCCTGAATAAGCAGCCCTAGCAGACCTTTGTCCAGTACACAGGCTTACAGTGAGATCCTAAATAAAGTAAGTCAAGGTGTCAGCTCAATACATTTTACCCTTAGTTTCAACTGTAAGTTTTCTCATACAGGCATGTGCCAGGAATTCTGTTTCACCAAAGGATAAAGTCTTGATTATCACCATAGCAGCTTCTTCCTTCAAATCAAATTCTCTTTTGAATGCCTATATACCTATATAATACTTCAGATTACTTGTGTAAGGGAAATGTTTTTAATGAGCTATGTAACTTACCTGCTATCACCCTCTTCCCACTGCTTTAATTGCTCTTTTAGTGCTCTGTAGTTGGTCTGTAACATCTGCAGACTCTCTTCGCATTTTTCATGGGCTGCTCTTAGCTCATCAGTTTCTTCAGTCTGTACAGCACCAGAAAAACAAAATTAGAGTTGGGCAAAATATTAGACTTTCACACAGAACACACAAAATGGAAGTTCTGTTTAAGCAACTACTAAGAGCCTCCGAAATCTAAATGGAAGGATTAAGAAAAACAATCCCTGAGGTCAAATTGTTCTTACTGCTACTTTAGCAAAATTTGCTAATTGGGCAAGATTTACTTAAATATATTTTTCATGCTGCTGAGAAATTTAAATGGCTTCATGATTTCCTTGTATATTAATTTATTTCTGCAAACATATATAAACCTGCAGCACCTGGGCTTTGTTCTCCAGTTATGTAACAAACAAGAAATAAAAACAAATTTTGCTGTAATTATTGTATAACCAAAACAATATGAAAAAATGTACTCTCTTTTTAAAGAATGAAAAGAAGTACCTCAATTTAGACCACTTGCATGATAACATCACGCACATTCAAAAAAAAGATCTTCCTAAGTGACAAGTCATTCCACAGTACAAAGCAAGTCAAATTCTGGCATACAGAAGTAAAGAATACACTAAACATTATCCTGTAGTAAAATTTGCCCACAGTGCTTCATTTCCAGTTCAATAGGAGGTCTGCTTCTAGATCAACTACAGAACATGTTTCTTAATTGCTAAGTAACACACAATAGTTCATTTGCATGTGTTTACTGCTTATAAGCAAGGAGAGCTTTCTAGCATTCACCCACAAATAAGATACACCAATAGTCAGAGCTCCAAGCAATGAAAATGAAAACCCACTAAAGAAACTTGCCAAGGGTTTCTACAGCAGTGCTAACGCAAAGTCCTTAGATTAAGCTTAGCTTCTAAAATGTAGCTCAGCTTTCATGGCGCATAAACATATCTGGGAGACACCAGCTAAAACTTCAGAAGCTACAATATATAAAATTCCAGAAGTTTTCTGGCAGTGACTCAGGCAACATAAAAAAAGCAGATTTAGGAACAGAAGCAGATCTAAGTGATCTTACCATTAAAAACTTTCCCAAAGTGGTGTTGGTTTCTTTTCTGAAATAACCTCTAAACCAGATACACTTATAAATTTAGAACTACCTAAATAACACTTTTGACTGGTTTTAAGTGGCTCATATAAATACTACAATGACATTAAAAACAATCACACAAATAGCATGACAAATCAATGACAAAAGATACAGAGACTAGTACCAAGCTTTGCTTGACTCTACAACAGCAAATTTTTATAAGAATATGATTATAAATGCTTTGCTTTCAAGAGAATTTAATGAAGGGACTCTTTGTCAGGAAGTGTAGTGATAGGACAAGGGGTAATGGTTTTAAATTGGAAGAGGGAATTTAGATTGGATATTAGGAAGAAATTCTTTCCTGTGAGGGTGGTGAAACACTGGAACAGGTTGCCCAGGGAAGTTGTGGATGCTCCATCCCTGGAGGTGTTTAAGGCCAGGTTAGATGGGGTTTTGAGCAACCTGCTGTAGTGGGAGGTGTCCCTGCCCATGGCAGGGGGGTTGGAACTCGATGATCTTTAATGATTGATGATCTTCTAACTCTAACCATTCTATGATTCTAAATCATTGTTCTGAGATTGTTTGATATTACTAGTAAAAACTGATCAAGTCTGGCAAGTTACTGGAAAATACCTTCAGCATAAATTCTCAGAAGTCTATTAGCATAAACACAACCAAGTGTAGAATTTGGCCTTTCCTATTTAAGAATCTAGGTTTTTCATTATTGCTTATCTGCTCCGCCATCTGTTCCATTACAGTTACTACCTTCCTTTATCAGTTGCCCCACTCTCACAGAAATAGATATTCAACAATTAACTGTCCTAATCACACTTATATCGAATTATTAAGCACTTCAGAACTGATTGAATTAAGTTATATTTTTTAATAATGAAACTATCTTGTATACAGTTTTCTGTATATTGGCAGAAATGGGACAGAACAACCACCTCTACCAGTCCATCCATCTAGCTGAATGTCCAGGTTATTCTCCAGCTCTCCACTGTCATCCTGTAGTACTTCCCATACGATGACAAAAAGACAAAGTCGATATGCAAGAGGAAGAACTCAACTGCCTGTGAAAAAGTACTATTATTTGGAGGCAGATCAGGCAAGCCAGAATATTCTAATCACCACTTGAAAAATTTTTTGAAATTTACATTAACTACTACTGTTACAGTAAAAACTGAACTAAATTGCAATTAAAAAAATATACTGATTCAATTCTTTGACTACTCTTCTTCTCAGGTTGCCAAGAAGTGAGGAACATGACCCTTACAAAATTAGTTTTTTCCACAGTAGATATGTGGAAAAGACAAAATATTAATATATTTTTGGCACCTGAACATATATGGAACACAATTATATATGAAATCTAACCTAAATGTATCACTTACATAAATAATTACTAAGGTAGCTCTAAAGGCTGATTTAGGTATTCTAGTTCTAATTCTCTCCGAACAAAAAGGATCAGAAAAGTCAACCGAGATCTACTACTTTTGAAAACTTTGCAGTTACAGCCAGGAATCTCTACTCTAAGATACACCAGGGATCACTATTCCGTAAATATAATATGGGAGAAAATAACATATCCTTGGTTTGTACCAAATTTCTCAACTCTTGGCAAGCAAACTCCGACCCACTTCTTAAAGACCAACAGTAGATTGATGTACTTACACTTTGGACTATCCCAAGTACCAGTTTGATAACTTGCTATTCAAAATCCTTATTCAGGTTTTGAATACAGATTTCTCATTTACTTTGACATTCTCTTCTCCAAGTACAGGTGCAATCAGGCATGCTCTATTACTTTTTAGTATGTACTGGAGTGCAGAAATCAAGCCTATTCTGTACCAAAACTATGGAGACACTGAATTTCCATTATTACACTATTGATATGGCATTGATATTGAGTTGGCAGTAAGAGCCAACTTTTCTTGTATAGAAGTGAGTCAGTTGAGGAGAACTGGAAAATCCTATGAGTGGGATCTTAACCTTTTCTGTTCCTTTGTAATACTGACCGGTGCATCAAATAATCCTGCTCCTGAAAACCCCACAAATAAAGCTGTCCACCTTTTTTTTAAAATTGTTACCAATTGTTTTAGAAGGACTGATGGATAAAGTCACAATTTCATCTTCAGATTATGTACCATCAGTATGTTTATTAACAGAGCAAGCGTTTTTCTGAGCAAGTATATTTCAAGTAATCTTATAGTCAACACTTTGCTTGAGAAGACAATACTGCAAGCGCCAGTTTCAAAAATCTTGATCAGATGCATTATTCTTTGTTGGAAGCAATGTCTGAGACGAGTTTAATATCAAGATATTATACAACACCAATAAAATGATTCTGATGTTAATGTTATGACAGCTGAGTTCCCTGTCTTGCTGGCAATAGCCTCATTGAATTCCGACTGTAGCGCCACAACAGCATTTAATATGCTGACCTAGGCCTCTACAGTTTCTTTTCAATCAATTAAAGCATTCTGCGAAAGAAGCCAAGTAGGTTTCCTAAAGAAAATGCAAGGAGTTCATACATTCAGTTTCAAGGGGAGATATAAGACTTAGTCCTTAAAGACCTGCTGGATGAAGAGCTGTAACAGAGATCCCACACATTTGCAACATAATAAAGCTGCACAGATCCCTAAAATATTCTTAAAAATTAAACAGAAGAAATTACAAAGGCAGTATAGAGAATGGCAAATATTCTATTACGAGGTCATGCAGAAGGAGTAACACTCCCTTCTTTTCTGTATTTGCTTACAAAAACAGAGTGCTTCTCTTCACCTCTTTTTCCTGAAGAAAACACAAAGAATCAAACTCCACACCATTTAAGACAACAACCATACACACTAATGTGTGAGCTTCACTGCCAAGGGCAGAGCAGCTGTAGTCCACAGTGCTAGAATAATCTGTAGAGTCAGTGACAGGCCAAATAAGAGTAACAAACAGAGGGCCTGCCAAAGGCCAGTTCTCAAGTAGAGCTTGTAGGACATACCCTAGATTTCTCAACAGACAGAAAAAAGCAAAACAAAATTAATCTTCTGACTCCCAGGAACAAGAAGCCAGATGGCCTGAAAGACTGAATTTGAAGTTCAAATCATCTTTCCTGTCCATATGATCTACATGTGTTAAGACACATTAAAATCTCTTAAGTATACAGGGTGATGAACTTTTGCATTTATGCTTAAAAAGAAATCCCACTCACATTTTTTCTAAAATTGACTTATCATGTGTGAGTGTCCTTTTGCATGAGGTAGGAGCTCAGGATTATGCTTGTAGGGGTCCCCAAATTTTTTCACCTACCTGACATTTATCACAGCATGTTCAATATAAGCAGTTCTGCTTTAGGCTACATGTACTGAAATTTTCTATCAAATTTCTTAACTCTAAACAAACATAAGAAAGAGAAGAAAAGGAGAAGGGGAGAAGAAGAAAAAAAGGAACAGAGTACAAAATCTAACTGTTTAAGAAAGCACGACTCAGGGGTTGAGCTTTGCATTCTGAGTTTCAATTCAATATCAATAGCTCATTAAAAAGGAAATATTTTTGAAGTTAAAAACCAAACCAACAACAACAACAACAAAACAAAAAAAAATCAAAAAAACCCCCACCTATAAACGGGAATAAAATGGGAAATTGTAATAGATTTCAATTAAGCTTTTCTACCAAGGTTTGGGAAGGTTGGGAGAGCGGGGTGGGTGTAGGGTGCCATTTGTTAAAACAACTTCTGAGCCATAACTCTTAAGAGTACAAGGGGTAAATCAGTTCAAAATCATTGACTTCAGCAATTGAAAATACCAGCTTCACTGCAGAAAAAGAATTTTCTTTGTACTTGCTGCTTCACTTTATTTCTATATGAATACATGAGTTTCCTGGAATATATATTCTCAGACACAAATTTGGAAAATCTGTTTAACAAGCATATATTATTGATGACACACTGAATTAGGCTTCTGGAGGACTGCAGGTATCCAATGTAAGATTCCTAGCTGTAAAAGAAAAAGGCGAACTAATGGAGATTGCTCTTTTATGCTAACACACTTACAGTCCATAATGATATGTGCATTTTGCATTTTTAAAATATCTATTTATTTTGGCATATCTTTATCTATGCTAGCTTATAGCTAGAGGGGTTTTTATATATATAGATTATTTTTTTTTAATGTTCACCTTTAGCAGTAGTGTCTTCTCTAAGTTTTCAATCTTCCTTTCAGCTATTTTAAGCTTCCTTAGCTCTTCTGACTCTCTAAAAGAGCTCTTTGGGGACAGAGACCTTGAACGTTTCACAGGTGGTTCCTGGAGAATAAAACAAGGACATGGTTGAACTAGTTGGAACACCAGATTATGAAAGACATGCAGAATTAAAGAAGAAGTAATTTTGAATACTAATAATGAATTATAAAAAAAAAAAAAATCTGCATGGAATACCAGAGAAAAAACAAGCAGAATTACCACAGCGCTACCACTAAAGGTTTCTCTGTGACTCGTTAATGAGAATATTCATTTACATTTACATTGTTTCTTTCAGAATAATGATGTCCCATTAGGGAAGACTAAAGGGTTATAGACTCAGAAATGCAAGAAACCTCATTACAAAGGAGGGGATAGAGGCTGGTCTAATTGCTCTATAAGGGTCCAAGGTTACACTTGATAGGACAACCAGAAACAAGAGGGAAAGGATTTTTTTCCCTTTGAAATAGTTTAACACACTGTGAAGTTGAAGGAACAATATGCTTGAGGAATATAAATACAACAGACAGTAGATCTTATACCATAATGACCATATGGTCATTAAGAATAATGTGACTAACTAGAGACAAGAATATGTGTTTATATTATGTACAGCTTCATATAGCAATCTGGAGAAAGAATATGCAAAAGTAACACTTAAACTGGGCAGCTTTCTTGTTCATTCTATGTCATATGTCCTTATGGCAAAGAAAGACCTCATCAAATTAGACTTTCTGATTTTCTGAATAACTTTGGATAAGGGCAGACAAATATTAACACACACTTAATACTGCAAAGGCAAAATACTATTAAATAAATACATAAAGTCGAACAAAAACTTAAGACTAATTGTGATTACTGTTGTTATTGCTTGCTGCCATTTTCCCTGTAAACTGATTTATAACAAAGGGAATTCAAGATAAAATCTTCCTAAATACTACATATTTCAACACTTTTACTATTCCATTATATTAATCTTAAAGAAAATCTTAATTAGCTACTGGCATTATTTTCTTTTACCATTATCTTCCAGTCTAAAACATTTATTAGGTACTGAACACCATGCTTTCACTTGAAATCATCTGTGTTTCCAAAACAGCCAAAAAAAAAAAGAAAAAAAAAAAAAGAAATATCAGAAAATAATATCACATATTTAAGGCTTCAAATATAGCCAGGGTGGTGTTGTCATTTGGTTTTCTTTTGCTTCTGAAATATGCCTAAACGATATTAAAAAAAAATACACAGAAAAACCCAAACAAAACCAAACACAACAAAACCCCCCTAACAAAACAAAACTAACATCTAGAAAGAATTTTAGCATATTTAAAGTCTGAATGTCAAACAGACATCTTTTTATATTCCCGACAGTTCCTCTATGTAACAGAAGGAACTAGAAAAAAAAAAAAAGTTTTAATGAACATTGAAAATGGTATTTCCAAGTTTATGGGTTTACATTACCAGTGTAACATTGTACTAACTAAGAATATACTTCTCTGAAATAACAAGATTACCAATTCAATATTTTTTCCAAATAATTCTGGTAGAGATATCCAAAAGTTTCCTTCAGTTAATAGATGCTAATATTAATCAGTAAAGGGTTTAACAGTTCACAAAAATAATTTGATCCTTTTCAGGTGTCTGCAGTCCCAAGACCAACACATCAGAAAAATACATTCACCTTCAGAGTCTCAGATTTCTTGAATAAAACCAAGATCTTACGTAAAACTCCAGTCTTCAAAATTTTCTAATTATTGTATACCCATACTATTTTTTCCTAAAAATCCAGAGTGCATTATTTTTCAAGAAATTAAGTTAAACTTCATGTTTATATACAGAAGACTTGAAGGATACCTGATTTATCTGAAATCAGGAATAAAAGGTTGAAGCACTGCATTTGTTGCCAAAGAGAAGGACAACAAGGGAAAAAAAGTGGACCAACTAGCACCAGACTGCTAGCAATAACTAGATAGAAAGACTCTATGGAGGAATGGAGAAAAGAAAAATAATAGAGAATTGTATGCTGCTTTAATCAAAGCTGATCAGATACAATAAGTACACAACAGTTTTGACATACACACACACAGAGGATCTTCATATATAGGAACCTAGGATTGTGCTGTGAATCTTTTTCACAGGGACAAGCTATGGAAAACATTAAGAGAAAAAATCTAGCTACTCATCAACATGGAAATAATTCCTTGGGAGAAGAGGTGAGATTGAGAAGATGTGCACTGAGAAACATTTTATTGTTTTAATATCTTTTTACCCATTTAGTGATCAGATTAGAGGTCTTTGGAGAGAAAGAGCTGCGTCTGGGCTTTAGAGCTGCACATAGGCAGTCTGAATGCAATTCCTGCTAAGAAGGCAAACAGTTTAATCTTCCTACTAAGACAGAAGAGACGGTGTAGTAAAATACACTGTATTTTGATCACCTAGAGCCGCTGCAAAGCTCAGTTTGGAAGATGGCATCTATAATACTGTTCTCACAACTGCAATCTTTGCTCCTGCTTCTGCCAGGTTTAAATATTTAATTTTTAATTCAATTCTCATATTCACAGTAACTTCAGACAACCTATATTAAACATATACACAAATTGTAATTTGTGCATCACACAATGGGAACACTTAGCTATATAAAAAAACCCCAAGCAGTTGTGCTACTGTGCTAGAGCAGACATATATACATGCAGTTTAACCAGGTAACAGAAATCGTGTATAGCCCGCAAAGTTACAACGTTTAGGCTCCAAGAAAGAGCTCTAGGAAGATCAAGCAACTGAATTCATACAAAGCGGGATCCAGTTATGCCACTTTCCACAGACTAGACTATGAGGGTTACAGTTGCCTCCAAGTACAGACTTAAAAAATATCAAGAAAAATGATACCATGCATGCATATTTAACCACATCATCTCTCTTTCAGAATAAGCTTTATTACTCTGTATTACTGTAGGCAATGGATTTGAATTTCTGCAATTCACAAAAACAACGCTAGCCTGTAGGTGCATAGGTGATATCACTGGATTCCAAAGAACCAAACATAAGTGGAACCATACAGTCATATTGCCGCACATCCCAATTCACGTTAATGTGGCGGTACACTCTCCCTGTTCTTCCCCTCCTTCCCCCTCCCCGTGCTTAGGCCTTGCCCATCAAAACATCGGATGCGATAAGTTGTACCCGGACTTTGGGGGATGACTGGTAACACAGCCAAAACATCATCTGGAATGGAGACCTAGATACTTTGTCCCCATGAGAATATGACTGTAGGTCAATTATCTTACTGTTTCAATAGCGGACAGCCCAAGAGCCCTTGGAGCTCTACGGTAGGGCAGCGGGCTGCATGCCAGGATCTNTGGGACTAGGACTGGATCCAGCCGCACCTAGACTCCTCTCTGAGAAGGAGTTTAGAAAGCAAGGGGGTCCTTTCTGAACCTCGTGACTCAACGGGAGGGTCTCCCTGACAGTTTGTCTAACCCTATCCTCTGTGCAGTAAATACACAAGTGTACCTCGGCAGCAACCCTCCTAAAATACTGTTGCATTTACTAATAATTTGTTAAATCTGTTTCATCTTAATAAATGGTTTATTACTTCTCTCTTACAAGTGAAGTCAATCACTCCGCCCGTGACAGTTAGTAGCAAGTTTCTGTTTTGTCTCAGGCTCTTCCCTTTAACAACTTCACAATAATTTCTTCTTTCCAACCCACGCTTATTTATTCCTTATATCCTGGGAATGCACATCAGTAAGGATGAAGGATTAAGACAATAAAGCCTTTGTGAAGCCAAAAGATCACCACTGTAAATCAAGAGCTGTATATCCAAGATATTCTTCCTATTAAATCACGTGCTAATAACTTCAGTGACTAATACCTTTGCGTAAAATACTGAAGAACAAGGTAATGGGAAGACATTTCTTTGCAAGGGGAAAACGAGTAAAGACAACAGGACTACTATTTCTATTTTATATGTATATTTTTTGATCCCGAAGTCAGAATGTTTCTACAATTTTTCTTACTGTCTTGCCTAAATACAAAGGTTTTGCCCAAAGCCAATGTCACTTCAGTCTTCAAAAAAGGCAAGGATGGTGACCCAGGAAACAGGCCTCACTTCATCCCTGGTAAAGTGATGGAAGAGCTCATCCTGGAAGTCATCTCTAAGTGTGTAGAGGAAAAGAAGGTTATCAAGAGTGGTCAACATGGATTCACCAAGGGGAAATCCTCGACCAATCTGATAGCCTTCTATGATGGCATGACTGGCTGGGTAGATGAAAGGAGAGCAGTGGATGTTGTCTACCTTGACTTCAGGACGGATTTTGACACTGCCTCCCGTAAGATCCTGATAGATAAGCTTAGGAGGTGTGAGGTAGCTGAGTGGACAATAAGGTGGACTGAGAACTGGCTAAATGGTGGAGCTCAGGGAGTTGTGATCACTGGTGCAGAGTACAGTTGGAGGTCTGTAACTAGTGATGGTCCCCAGGAATCAGTATCGGGTTTGGTCTTGTTCAACATATTCATCAATAGCCTGTATGAGGGGACAGAGCATGCCCTTAGTTAAAACTGGGAAGAGTGGCTGACATACCAGAAGGCTGTGCTGCAATACAATGAGACCCGGACAGGCTAGAGCACTGGGTGGAGAGGAGCTTAACAAAGTTCAACATGAGCAAGTATAGGGTCCTGTGTCTAGGGAGGAATAACCCCATGCACAGGTACAGGTTAGGGGATGACCTGCTGGAAGTCATCTCTGCAGAGACCTGGTGATCAACAAGTGAATCAATGCACCCTTGTGGCCAAGAAGGCCAATCGTCTCCTGGGTGTGTTAAAAAGTGCATGGCCTGCAGGTCGAGATGGGTCATTCTACCTACCCCTCTACTGTGTGCCCAGTTTTGGGCTCCCCAGTTCAAGAAAGACAAGGAACAAATGGAAAGAGCCCAGTGGCGGACTACAGAGATGATCAAGGGAATGGAGCATCTTTCCTATGAGGAAAAGCTGAGAGACTTTGATCTGTTTCATGTGGACAAGAGAAGACTGAGAGGAGATTCTCATCGATGCTTATGAATACCTACAGGGTAAGTGCCGAGATGATGAGACCAAACTCAGTGGTGTCCAGTGATGAGACAAGAGACAACAGGCATACAGGTAATTCCATTACAACATAATGAAAAAAACTACTTTGAGGGTACCAGAGCACTGGAACAGTGCCCAGAGCAGCATTGCACTCACACATTCTAGTCCTCATGGGGAACTTCAAGCACCCTGATATTTGTTGGAAGGAAAACACAGCGGGCATAAGAAATCCAGGAAGTTCTTGGAATGTGTTGATGATAACTTTCTTCTTCAAATGACTGAGGAATCAATGAAGAAAGAAGCTGTGCTGCACCTTATCCTTACCAACAAGGAGGGGCTCGTAGGGAATATCAAGTTCAAGGCTATCATTGGCTGCAGTGATTGTGGAATGTCAGAATGTCAAGATTCTTAGGGCAGTGAGGAGGGTGTGCAGCAAGCTTGCCACCCTGGACTTCAGTAGAGCAGACTTTGGACTCCTGAGATATCTGATTGGCAGGGTAGTGTGGGCAAAAGAACTGGAGGGGAGAGGGGCCCAAGACGCTGCTTAGCATTCAAGGATCACTTCCTCCAGGCTCAGGAGACGTGCATCCCAACAAAGAAGTCATCAGGCAAAAACGCTAGAAGGCCTGCGTGGATGAACAAGGAACTGCTAGACAAGCTCAAAACTAAAAAGGAGGCCTATAGAAGGTGGAATTAATGATGGGTAGACTGGGCAGAACACAGAGAAACTGTCTGAGCGGCAAGGAACCAGATCAGGCAACTGAAAGCCCAGAGAAAACCAAGTCTAGCCAGGGCCATCAAAGACAATAAGAAAATCTTCTATAGATATGTCAGGGATAAAGTGTCATGGTTTAGCCTCAGACAGTAACAAAGAACCACATGGCACCCCTGTTTGCTCTAACACCCCACAGCGGTGGGGAGAGGATTGGAAGAAAAAGGCAACATTCATGAGGTAGGACAAGAACTGTTTAACAAAAAAACAAGTAGAACAAGGAAAACATGTAACACTAATACAGATGGAGAAGGATACAAAGACTATGATACCAACCACTCACAGGCCACAGCCCAGACCCTCACCAACCCCACATTGTCCCAGCTCCAGGCACCAGCCAGCTTCGGATACCCCCTGGGCATGGCTCATATAGGGTGGAATATCTGTGCCCCTGCTAGAGCCAGGGGAGAATTAACCCTGTCTCTCCCAAAAAACAGGACATAAAGGCAAGACTAGAGAAGCTGTAGGCCCTTTCCAGAAGGAAATGGGAAACCTGGCCACAGAGGATATGGATATGGCTGTGCTACTGAACAACTTTTTTGCCTCAGTCTTCACTGGCAATGGCTCCAACCACACTGCCCAAGTCACAGAAGGCAAAAACAGGGGCTCTGAGAATGAAGAACTTCCCACAGTAGGAGAAGATCAAGTTCGAGACCACTTGAGGAA
>VZRU01011438.1:118364-125864 GCA_013398155.1 Pedionomus torquatus
CTGTGTCCAGCTGTGGAGTCCTCAACAGAGAAAGTACATGGACCTGTTGAAATAGGTCCAGTAGAGGGCCACAAAGATGATTAGAGGGATGGAGCACCTCTTCTATAAAGACAGGCTGAGAAAGCTGCAGCTGTTCAGCCTGGAGAAGTCTCTGGAGAGACCTTATTGCAGCCTTCCAGTATCTGAAGGGAGCCTCCAGGAGAGCAGGAGAGGGGCTCTTTGTCAGGAAGTGTAGTGATAGGACATTGGGTAATGGTTTAAATTGGAAGAGGGGAGATTTAGAACGGATATTATGAAGAAATTCTTTCCTGTGAGGGTGGTGAGTCACTGGAACAGGTTGCCCAGAGAAGCTGTGGATGCCCCATCCCTGGAATTGTTGAAGGCCAGGCTGGATGGGGCTTTGAGCAACCTGCCCTAGGGGGAGGTTCCAATCCTAGGCCACTTGGAACTTGATGATCTTTAAGGTCTCTTCCAACTCTAACCATCCTATGATACTATGATTCTGTGATTTGTAGCCTGTCAATTCAGTTCCCAAGAGTTTTGTTCAAAAATGTATACTGCATGAAAAGTTAAAAATGTTTGCACATATCAAACAACCCTGAGTATGGAAAAATCATGACTAGGATCTACATATGAAAACAGGATTTAATTTTACTCAAGAAAGTGTAATTGCTTTATTCCTAATATCTATATTTCCTAATCAGTTCATCACAAACAGAGTACTCTCATTTACATTACTCTGAGTAAACAAGAGTGATACAACATTTTGGTGGGTTAACGTTGGCAAAGGATCAAAGACCCACCCAAACTACTCTCTTTCTTCACAAAAACAGAGATAGGAACAAAGTACTCATGAGTTGAGACAAAGAAATGGAGATTGCATATCATTCACCATCATGGGCAGGCTCAACCTACGGCAAAAGAGTTATCCCCACTTAAAACAGATTTGGGTAGTAAATAATACAGAAAATATTAAACCAAAACCTTCTACTCTGCTTCCCAGACTCAACTTCCATCACTCGACTCCCCTGCCTCCCACTGAGCAGCATAAGGAGATAGGGGGTTTTGCAGTCAGTATGTAACAGCTCCTCTTAGCCACTCTTTCCTCCCCACACTTTTTCCCCTGCTCCAGCATGGGACCTCTCAACTGGATGGATTCCTTCAGGATTAAACTGCTCTAGAGCAGGTCCTCCATGGGCCACAATTCCTGTCAGAAGATCCTGTTCCAGCATGGTCTGTTCTCCACACACTGTAGTTTCCACGAGAGAATATCCATGTGCTCTGGTGTGTGATCCTCCATAAGCTGTAGTCTGGACATCTGTTCCGTGGTGGTCCTCTCCATGAGCTACAGGGAAATATTTACTCTGGCACTTGGAGCACCTTCTCCCTCTCCTATCTTCTCTGGCGTTGGTGTTTGCAGGGCTGTTTCTCACCTTCTGTTCTTCACTCTACTTGCCTGTGCAACATTTTGTCCCTCCTTATTTCATTTTCACAAAGTCACCACCACATGTTCTTAACAAATGCTCTAAAATATGTATTTTCCTAAAAATAGTATACAGTGCAGGATACTGAGTAAGAACAAGCCATACAATTTTCAATGGAAATGTTAAGAGACACCAAATGTGGAAAAAACAGAAGATTTCCAAGGAAGGAAAACATGATAGGTCACCTTTATACCCCACAGAAGCATGTTCCTATTAGCTTCCTTGCTACAAAAAATCTTCCATGTTTCCCATATCCCATACTATCACAAGTAATTCTAGATGAGGAAGAGGCCAAATACACTGAAAAACATCATGACTTTGGCTAACCACATAAATCAATGTAAGCCATAGAATTATTTATGGATCTATTTCATTAGCTTATAGCTATTTCATTAGTTTATAGCTGTTACTGTTAACCTGGTGCCCAAATTTAACAGCAAGTCATCATGAAAGAGGCAGTCTGGCACTACACTGAGTAATGAAAAGTTGAAATTAGAAAATTCAAAAGGATGCTGTTGTCATACTACATCAGGCCTTAAAAATTAAGAATTTGGGGAAAAAAAAGTCTTTTTCACTTATAAAATAATAATAATAACCATTCATATTCCTCTCATTTTCCTTCCAGGGAAAGATGGTCATCCTGATAAACACCACAAAATACCTGATAAATATTCATTTTAACAAACCTACAAAGAATTTATCCTTCAAATATTTCATTTAATTAGGAATCCCTTATTCAGTATTTAATAAGGTAAAACCATCTACTCCCAACAGCTATTTTAACAAGTCTTTGGCAGAAAAAAACCAAGAACCATTCAAACAAGCTTCCAGAATTATAAGCAGCATCAACAGATATTAAAATTATTATCTGGACCCTTGAGCAAAAATGTTTGGCTTTACCAGCCTGACTTAGACAGAAATACACAAAACAGTAAAACTATCCTACCTCATGTGTTCTTCCAGTCCTTATACTGTTGCTTTCCAGAGTAGTGTATAAATTATGCATTGTTAGGTTAAGACTTGCTTTTTTCAATTTTTCCTGTAAAAACTCAATTTCAGATTTTTGCGTCGTAATAAGACATTCTAGCTGACTTAAAGAAGGCTGTTGAAATACCTAGAAAATTATAATAGAAGTATATTAGATTAGTAACAAAACATCAGAAAAATAACAGACCATTTAGATAAAACCATCTAAAGAAACACATAACCAATATCATAGGAACATGTGATCTCTGTAAATGATCTGCTTTTGTAAATGACTCTATTTGTAGTTACATAATCAAAAACAGACCCCAAAGTGTTAACTAAATATTTTCATAGCACCACCACCATATTTTCCAAATCCAAATTCACAGTCTCAAAAATGGTTGTTTTATACAGATTTTTCTTCTGCAGCAACTATGGGTTTTTTTATCTGACACGCTGTCAAAATTTCTTAAGAAAATACTTTACCTTCTGGACTTTTCTGGTGAAATTTTAAGTTGGTTAAATATCACTGACCTATCAAACATGTGCGGAAAAAACCTTAATTGCATGTTCTGTCAATAAAGATATTCTTAGTTAAAAATTGCCTCAGAAAAGTTATCTCCTTAATGTAAATCTACAATATGTATCCATTGTGCCCATAAACTCACACAGCACAAATGTTGTGATCAAACTGAAGACTTACAGGAGAAAATAGACAGTAATTCTAAATCACAGGGCTACCTGAGGCAAGTATGTTATTTGTGAAGCCACTGAATTCCAGGACCCCTCCCAGCTATCAACCCATTCACAGCAATTCCTCGGCACACTACCACACTGCTGCACACTGCTCATCTTGGCCTTGTTACAAAACCCGTTCAGATATAAACACATTTGCATTGGTACCCAGCATCTTTAAGTCAAATCCCCAGCTTCCAATTGTCGGCTCATGTGTGTACACATGACCAAAAGCGGTCAAGTTACCATGGCTTGATAAATTATTCTTTGTCAGTTGAATTTTCATTAACTGTCTGTGATCACACCCTGATGTGTTACAACCACAAGGTAAAACGTTGCTAGGTTAGCATGAGCAACAGCAATATGCTTGTTGTGGCAAGCTATGACAATCACAAAGTGAAATGCTTTAGCTTAAACATCTTTCAGTGTTTTAAGGCTGAAGACAGACATTCACCTTGCAACAGCTGTGCCAGACAAAGATAACATAATTCCCAGATGTTCAATGCATCCAGGTAGCTAGAGGATAGCACCCCTCACCATTCCTGAAAGAAGGGATGGCACAAACCCCGGCCCCTCCTTAATCCACTGCATAAATAAAAGGGCAGGTTAGTTTAAGAGGTCAAGTGAGTGGCTTGAGCTGATCCAGTTGACCTTGCATTGCACTGATTAGGGCAAACTCATGAAATCCTTATTGCCAGTGGTGCTCCAACAGCAATGGCAAGCTGCTGGGAAACCGTGAAGTCTTCAATCAACATAGTTTGATCTAGGAGACAACTTTTTCAGGACTGACTAAAAGTTTTACTTTATACATACTTTCTCTTTTTAGCATAGTTCTAACAATATTACTTCCTTGCAACTGTCTGAGCATACCCTTAAGACAAATACTCATTTCAATAGAGAATAAAGAATTTGAAACAATTATCACTTGTTCCTAGTCTCTTAACTACTGGTATGTCCCACGTAAAACAAATCAGTATACTGACAAAAATCCGAAAAAAAGTGTAAAAAAGGTTTAGCAAACCAAAAAATTGCCTAATTCATACCAGTCTAGAAATTAAATGGTCCCAAACTGACTGAAATCAATCAAGCAAACACCCTAATAAACTTAGTATTTGGCAGAGTATTTGGGCATAACCATTCTGATTCTTTCTGTGCAGAATATGAAGCTTTTCATAAAACGTATTATAAACTTACACCTTTTACAAAGAAGTCCCAAATTAGAAATAACAAGCAAAACTCTTCATACAGCAATCAAGTACAGCAAAGTTGTCAGAGTTGTCCATGTTTTTGCTGACTGTTCATTAAATATTTTTTGTTGCTCACTTTGCATACTTTAGGCCATATGTAGTTGCAAACAGATGTCATTTCCACCTATGATCAGCAAAAGTCCAATTTACAACTAAAAGAAAACTCTACACAGGGAGTGGAGGGGAAGGAAAGAGAAAAATGAGTAGTAGACAAGTCCATGAATTGAAAAGAACTTTAAAAGAAAGCTGGGGTTTTTGTTCATTAGACCACAAACCTTAGCACTATATAGAAAGGGAAAAAAAATCCAACAAAATTTAGAAGACAGAAACAGTGCCAGTAGATAAAAGAGCTGTAGTTATACTTAATTTTTTTAAACAATTATATTTTAATTTTAAAAAATTACTGGTTTGTTATTTGATCTTTATTTTTTTTTATTAACAGAGTGAACTACACCTACCAACTCCTCCCACGTTATTGATTTCTCAGCTGTATGCAGAAAAAGAGACTTCTACAGGTAACCAATTGTACAACTACATTAGCAAATAAAAAAAAAAGAACCAACAGCTTCAACTGTCATAATGATTTTAACTCATATTACCGCTACTTTACAAAGTGTACAACTGTTAAATGTTGCTGATTTTAAACCACGAGAATTCCACAAATTTAGCTAACATTTAGCTTCTTACTGTATCACTACTTTTTAATTTCTTCTTTCAAAAATGAAATGCAGAATGTTTTTCAATATAAATACATGTAAGAGTCACAGATCATATCAAATCCTTGCTCTTTTATGTCAATGAAGTTCTGCTAATGACTTTAATAGGCCCAATATATGAATACTGGTTTTGTTTGTTGTTTTTTTCTCCTACTCTTTTCTTCTCCCAAAAGAGATCTCTAGAAATCACCATGCAGTGATACTTATTTCAAATTCAAATTCTGTAAAAGCACGTTTTCCAATAAAACTCTTACAACAGACTTTATGCATATGTATATACACATATTTCTTGGAAAACTAAACCAAACCAAACCAGTCTTAGTGCTTAACTTGTACCTCCAAAATGGCTGTTTTTACCCTTAAAATATTCAGCAGATTACAGACCTTGCTGTATAATTTGAGTCTACAGCATCCTCAAAACCTGTTTAGTTTTTTAAGTATGTGTGTGAAGTTTCTTCACTTTCACAAACTCTAAAACCCAGCTGTAACCTGAAGAGATCCCTTTAAAAACCAAAGTTTTGTTTATCAGTGGGCTTCAGTTTAAGAAGCAGTGAGTATAATTTTCTGTTAAATTTAACATATTCTTCACTATTTGGTAAATATTCTTCTACATTTCCTAGCCCAGAAAACATTGTTTACTAAAGTATCATTATAGTTTTTAAACATGAATTTTTAAGCCAAGAAAAGAGATCTTCCAAAGACAAAAAGCTGGATGAAATCTCTCCCTGGTCAGATTCACGTCTATTTCATTTTATATTACTACTTTTTTATGTTCCTGGTATCCTTGATCAAGAGCAAAAAATATCACCAAACCGAAATTATTTAGTGAAAAGATTTGGCTGTAATGAGAACCCCAATTCCTTCTGTAAAAAATACGAGCCTATGAACAACATAGAATTCCAAGATTTACACATGAAGAAAGGAGTGCAATTTTATCAAATCCTCAGCAAGAAATGTGACCTTTTCTTGGCTTTTCACTTTCTAAGCTTTGCATCTGAACTTTTACTTCTAACTTAAGAACTAAGGGAAATAGTCCAATTAATAGGGCCAAACTGCAAAACTTTCCTAAACTGACAAAAGAGAGCAGGTGCCAAGGGAATAGATATGTAAAAGCTTCACAACTAATAACACAGCCCTATGTGTACTCCTGCTCCCCCTCAACCTCTTCAGGACAAAGCTGTGTGAACACTAACTGCACATTACCAAAACAACCGTCTAGGAGGACACAGAAACAGTCCACACAGTCTTTCTGTAAGCAAATGCAAGCTCTCCCAGCTTCAACTACAAACTGGCCAATAGGAACACAGCCACAAATATATCTTTTCTCTCAGCAATACAACAAAATTTGCACATGCAGCTCAGGCTATGTAAAACACGCACATCTTTACCAAAATATCTGAGTTGGGAAACAGTATTTGTGACCTATGGCAACCAACTGGCCCACGACCCGTACCCTGAAGTTTTCTTCCAGTCACACTCCATTAATGCAGTGTTATATGCCATACAAAGCCGCGATGCAGGAAACATCCAGACGCAGTTTATATATGAGAAATAAGAACCACTTCCCAGGTTTCCTCTTCCTCTTACTGACTCAGCTGAGCAGCTAAGTCAGAAGCAATGCTCGTCTCAGCATCCTTTACAAGTTCTTCCTTTTTACAGCCTGGAAATCCAATTGTAACAGCCATGTCTCTATTTACTGTACATACTTCTAGGTTGGGCATCAATAACTAACTGTCGAAGAGCAAATTACCCAGCCTGGACCTGGACCTCATGTATTCTCATGAGTTCCCAAAAGGGATTAAAAGCCAGAGAAAGAGTTCCTACCACCCATGTACCCTCATGACATTTATGTTTGGCATCCTCCAAAACACATGATTTGTATTGTATGAAAAAGAGCACTCTGATCATTTAATAGAGAAGAGGAGGGAGGAGAGAGATTAATGGAATCCCTTTATGGAGACCATGCAGCCACCAGATTACAATGGTTCCTCAAACCAGGTAACCACTTATGAATGACGTATTTTTATTCATGATGGGAATTAGACATCCTGTTATAGAATCAATGTTCCAAATTATTGGGAAAGATATGCAATTATATGATAAGAAAAAAAAAATTGTGGTCTGGAAAAATTTTTAGAAGATTCATCACAGAGTCTTAAGACAAAGCCAGATTTCATTAAGTCTTTTTTCTTAAAATCATTTCCCAATGCGTTTGTTGGAGCAGCGACTTTTTAGTTCAAGTATACTGTAAAACTGGACAGCTTTTTCATAAAACTGGTAAGAACAGCAACAGAAATCCAGGGAAGCTGGATCTGTACAATGTGCTCTAATGTATTACAATCAATAGGCATT
>VZRU01011438.1:128364-135693 GCA_013398155.1 Pedionomus torquatus
GGAATCCCAAATTGTCACAGTAAAACACGCCCAGATGTAACTGACATTGCATTTTATGGTGATCAAGTGCCAGCATACTGCAATTCCAATAGCAACAATAACTTCACAAACTCTGTTAGACAGTGAAAACTCCACACAGCTTTTCTGAGCACAAAGATATGGCTTGAACTACCACATACAAACTCCTTTGTATGTCTCTGTATTATCCCAGAATTGTGCACTTCAATTACAGAGACCTTCTAGAAAATTAATAATAAAAGACCTGTATTTTCCCTTTCCACCTTGTTTAAAAGACAGATATAAAAGACATTTTAAGTGTACTTCCATAATGCAATAATATTTAAAAAAAAAAAGTTTGGAAACTTACAAATTACTACTGCTTCTTTGACCAAGAATCAGAGGCGTGCTTATACTAGTTTTTAAAAATGCATTTAGCTGTAAGCTACCGTATTAAGTTTGCTATACAAAATATAAATACAAAAATAAAAATAAGGTTAAAACTACATCACTACTAACAAAGATCATGTGTCTAAAATTTAAAGTTTAAGTTATACCTATCCACGTATTGTGAAAACCAGAAAATAACGCTACTTATTTAAATAGAGGGCACATTTAACTTCACAATCCACAATCTATATATGTCTTTATTTTAAGGATAGTAAAACCCTTAGCCAAATAACAGATAATTTGCAGCTTAAGGGAACGCAGCCATTTGAAAATGTTATAAATATTTATTCATTAAGCTGAGCTGCCTAAATTGGTCAATTTCAGTTTCGTTGTACCTTCTTCGAAGCCCAAGAAGTAATAATGTCTTTTGCCTTCCTCAAACAATGTGCTGCAGTATTACCTTGTTCTAAATGTTCAATATGACTTCATGTCATCTTCTCCTATACAAATATCTTTTTACTACAGTATTCCTTAGTTCTTTAAATTACATTTTGATATTTTTGTGATCTATTTTAATACTTTTTAATGAAGTGAGTATTTCTAAAACCTGGAAGGTGTTTATGGCAAGCTTTGACCTACAGGGGTTGCAAGACTGGAAAACTTTTAATGTAAATAAATCAGATGAGTAATTTTTCTAACAGTAAAGCCTAGATAAGTATAATATTAAAAGGATTTGGTTAGGAATTAGTTTCAGTAACTGAAATGATCCCAATCTATAAAACAAAATTTACAACACACTTTGAAATGGGTATGTGCCTCTTGTTATGCTGTATCATTAACAAGAAATGTAATTAATCCTCAGAAATGGACTTGAGATATTCACACTCCAACACTAAGTATATGCAGGAATGAAATAGAAAACCACTAAAATAACAGAGAATTACTCTCTCCAACTGATTTTTTTACCACTTATATTTAAATGAAAATCAGTATTTCAAAGACTGTAGTATAGAAAGAAGCCTAACAAACTAAAATGACTAAAATACTGATGTTTGAAAACCAGTAAACCACACTGAAAATAAGAACGGAAGGACTTTTGCATGGCAATAATGGATGCAGTGTTTATTGAAACATTTTCTTTATGTATTTCTCATATAAATATTTCTAAAACATTTTTTTATGTTTTAGTTACAAATAACCTTTTTTTCTACAAAGCTTAAGTTACATGTGTGTGCAATATCTACTTGTATTGTTTTACCAGTATTTTCCATTCTGACTTTTTTTAGAAGCGCCATAATCAGAAATGAAGATACCATTCTAACAGTGCAACTGAATTCTGTACCAGATAGAATGCACACACCTGTCAGATGCTACAGCTACAAAAATAAAACCTTTAAATGTCTATTCCTTGATCAAGTGCCATCTCTTAATACTGTCTTTGATGTCTGCACACATATGAAAAGTAGCAATCAAGACAGAAATGACTGCTTCTGTTCAGTAAACATACTTAAATATTTACTATTCACATGGGTAATAGTTATGGTATACTAACTGTACGACTAAATGTATGGTATATATCTCAGAAGTAAAAATGAACACCAATAATGAAACAGAACGAAAAAAGCAATTACATGAGATGAAACTAATCAAACCCCATAGGCTTATGTTTTGAAAACTATTTAAAATGTTTTGGTTCTCTTCTTTTTTACTGTGTAGCATGATTATAGATCTAACTAAACGGACTTCCAAACTCAGAGATGCTTAATCTCTCTGATCAGAGAAAAGGTATGTGAGAGCTGCTGAATGCACATGTAATAAAATGCAAATAAAAAGTTACTTTAAATAAGATTCAAATTCATCACACACATTACCAGAATAGTCAAAACAAAATCAACCAAAAGTTTGCCCTCACCAACACAACGGTCATACTGACTAGAATAAGATAACGACATTATCCTCAGTGAAAGAAAATGGAGTATTTTTGCTAATAAAGCCAATAAAATAAAACTTGTGTAGTGTAATGTAATTTCAAAAGCAAGAAAAGCTCAAATCCAGGAAAAAGTGTGTGTTAACATATGCAACACCAATGTATAACCTTCCTGAATAGTGAAAGTCTGAAGAAGATATATTAGTGCTGTCAACAGACCGTTAGCATGTCCCACAGGATTGACTTTCAGCAAGGCACAGATCTGAACACATTCAAGAAATCAGTCCTTTACAACAGAAATACAATTGTCATTTAAATCAACATCTTTTTTTAGGAAGACTTGTTTTAAAAAATCCTAACAGGAAAACTAATACATGCCTACGTTGCTTTGCTGTCCTGTTAATTAAGACTCAATTCCAAATCCATCCTGTTTTACTGATATTGTAGTCAAGAGACAGCAGAATTAGATAGGACGTTTTCTTAATCATGTTTAATTTCAGAACTTTAAAAACAACCAGAATTCTGCTTATCTGACAGGGCACAAAAGTAATGATAGGTAATCACCCTTTTTTCTCTGCAGAAACCTGAGCTATGTAACCACGCAATAATCATTATCTTTCTAATATGCGAGATAGTAAAGTTAGTAATGGGAAATTTGGCTGTCATCAAAACACAGCCAACAATGAGCACTGAGATACATTCCCAAAAGACATACTCTGGCATTTCACTTAGAGCAAGACTTAAATATCAACAAAATTTGGGATATTTGCTATAGCAGAATGGAAAAGAAAAATATATTTTCAAGAGAAAATATTAGCCTTAAGCACATAAGCACATCCTACTTAACATCTTGGCTCTCCTACAAGCCTACCAATTACAGATGCTACCTATACACGTTTCCTTCCCTGAGGCTGCTTCAGTAACACTAGTCATTTGTCCCATCCCACCTGGATTTAAGACTTATTTACTGAAAATTAAAGGTTCATACACTGGATTTAGCTTACTATATTACATTCATAAGTTGTCTGCTTTTGCTTCCTACCATATCTTCTCCACTGACATTGGTAAGTATCTGACTGAGCTCATAACAGATCACATAATGTTCAACTGATATATTTCTGCAGAACATCAGACTGAACTTACATTCACTAACAAAACAGCAAATTCTTTGAAGAATCGCAAGTACAGTCCTCCAAATAAGTATTTGCACCCATGTTAGTAATTAGGGACTGCTTTACATTTGGATCATAATTTACATAGAGCGTACTGGTTAATGTACTTCAAGTAGCACAGAACGAAAAACAGAATTAATCAACAAAAGAAATTAATTAACAACTGATGCATTTGAAGGGAAGTAAAGATCTTACAGTTAAAGAATTGTTTTAACTATAAGTAATAGCAATAAATGCTTGGTTTACCCAGTGGGAGTCACCTGTGGTGTCCCACATGTTCAAGAAATACAGAAAGGTAGGAGGGCTGTGTAGTATCAAAATTTTCTAATACTACTAAGCTATTCAAGATAACAATGACAAAACCCAATGCCAAATATTATCATCAAGTCCACATGGGATATGGCATAACATAAGAATACATAAGAATGTATTTTATTTTTTGCAAAAGAAAATTAACAGATGATTAGATTAAGGGAAAGATTAAAAACCATACAAAATACGGGTTAAGAATCTTGTCATTAACACTGGATAAAGTCAGAACATTAACTCAGGAATGACCATCAATAACACAACCAGGAAATACTGCATTCTGTGATTTTTCTGTTTTGAGGAATCAAACACTGTGATTTTTTTAATACTCAAACTCTTTTGCGCTCATGAATAGAATCCTTGATTACGGATCTACCTTACCCACCCATGTTAAGGGCAGTTTTGGATTTAACAATCGTTATAACCTAAACTATTTTCCCTTCTCTGCGTAATCAAGGGAAAGAGTGCTAATAAAACTGAAATGTGTAACTCCATCTCATTAACAAATTCATGGAAGAAACTCAGCAACAGAGACTACAAAACCATTGCAAGTAGATAATTTCAAAGCTTTCAAAACTAACTTTAAGTCATAAATTGCACTTTGGAAAATGTCAGGGGGATACATTTGTACAGTGTAAATAAAGTTAGTCAAAGTGACAAATTTATTACCATAGATACAAATGGCACATATTAAAGCTTAGAAATTTTTAGACAAATATTTCTTCCCATCATAATACTATCTCTAGATCTATGACCTAAAGTTTAGTTGCATGGTCAGGAACAATGAAATTAATCAGGACCATTGCATTTCAATTTCACAGAGGAAATGCAGAAACTTCACCATATCTTCTAGAAATTTGCTTTCAGGAACAAAATCCCGGGGTTTTTTTTGGTGGTTTGTTTTTGTTTTTGTTTTTTGTCTTTGCTAGAGAATATAAGTAAGTGAATACTTAAATGGTTACTCACATTTTTCCCAGGAAAGATTTAATTGTGAAGCACCTTCTTTTAGCAACAGCAGAGATAGTTACACTACGGCAGCAGCACAGTTGCACAGTTTTTCGTTAAAAAAAAACCCAATCTGTGATTTCCTTTGAAACTATCTGGTACAGAAGTTTAATTTAAAACAAGACAAAACAACTTTTATTATTTTAGAAGTGTACTCACTTGTACTTCACATTTTGGGCAAGAATCCTGATTTAATCCATCACGAGCCTGTTGAAGTAGCTCTTGTAATTGACAAATCTTCTGATCTTTTGCAAGTAACTGATCCTGAAGAGAGGCACAGTTTTTTTGTAGCTGAAGTTCACTTGTTTTAACCGTTTCAAAGCATGAAGTCAATTCATTATAAAGCTATGACAGAGAGAAAAAGACAAATAACAGGGTTAAAAATAACTTCAATCTAGATAGACATATAAATACAGGAGAGAAAGTATAAATAAATAAATTATCCATAAAGATTACCCTCTCTTTTTTAAGTTTTGACAACTCTTTCATTCTTCTTTGTCCTCCTGCTTCCTATGTCATGCAATACACATTTGAAAATAGCGATTACAAAAATCACTGAAATTTTGAGTTTGACAGAAGTTTTTCCAGAAAAATATGACTCACAATATTACCAGTTTCATTTGCTTCTTTATGGCATTTATGAATAGAAGGGGACGCCTAAAAATCAGAATTCATTTTACTTCTTTAATAGTTTATATAAAATACAGAAAATACAAAAGAAAAAAATAATCCCTTAAGATTAGGCAAAAAATGGAAACATCTCTCCTGGGAATAAAATTCCAGGAGCAAGAATACCAAAACTTGTCTTTCGTATAGTAGCTCAGTCTTTTAAAACTAACATTTTTAATATAGCTTGGATAGCAATGCAGTGAATCACAAATGCCTACTGCATATTGTATGAACTGTAAAATGGCTGTTGAAATAATTATTCTGTGGGATTTTTTTTTACATTAACTATGAAATCCAGAGATAAATTAGAAATTTTTATCCCTAGTTGTTACTCAGTTTTTCTTGCTGAAATCAGAATATTGCATAGATTCCGCAATCACTTTACAAAAGATTACACTTACACAAAAAAATTCCAGAACTATTTCTAAGTATTAATTAGCAGTACATACTATCTGACAAAAAGATGTAAGAAAAAGAGAAATTAATGATCAACCCATCCCTCTTTTTTTACTCTTTTTCAACAGAAACATCTGAAAACTGTTTAAAACAACATCAGCTTTAGATCAAAAAAATATATAAAAACAAGTTTGAAAAATAAATAGTTGAAAACACATGACTCTACAGCTTTACTACCTAAGCATACATTCCTGTCTCCATTTTAGTCCTTCATTCCTCTAATTGTTGGGTTTTTTTTAAAAAATCTATAATATTCTCTTTAACTATTGCTTCTACCATAAAATAATCTGTAGAAGGCATGTACTTCCACAGCTGACAATTTTCTTTGGAAAATTTATGTTTGCCATCCCACCCACAAGAAAGTAATTAAATATCAAAATGAGAACTTCCAAATCTATCAATGTTTATAAGTACAAGAACCTGACACAAGTAATCTCACTTGTGAAAACTTTATTTTACTGTTCATTTTATCCTTTGCCAACTTTACTTAAATGATATATTTCTTTCTCCCTTTCATGTGTTTACATTACTTAGAAGTTAAAGACTTTAAAAAACAATCACAACTTTTATATTTTGAAATGGTCTACCTAACATTTTGTGAGAAATTCGCAAACAATTGCCTTCCTTTCCTTCTTCCTATCATTTTCTAGTCTCATCAGCTCTCAAAACCCACCCAGGACAAAGTAAATTACTTCTAGACTATTTCTAAAGGAGACCAGAAATCATGTCTCTCAGGCAGAATTAACTCAAAGTCCATTTAGACTGGTATTTGATATATACTCCAAGTCTTAAAAATTAAACTTCTGCATTAAAATTTCTGTGCCTATTGCATCTTTTCTTATATATTTTTAAAAATGCTTATATCATCACTACACATGTAAGTTCAAAATTAGCCAATTTCTTACAGAAATCAGTAAGTATCTCACAGGAAAATAAACAGTTCATTTATCAAAACCATTCATTTTTAAACAATGTCCTTCCAAACAAACGAAACATCAAGACACAGTTACCAACATCAAGACATAGTTCCAGCTATAACTATATAAGCTCATTATATAGATCATACTGGTATGACAATGTACTGGTTTTATGACTAGCAGCACTTTAAGTGGTTATAATTATAGTGTCTGAAAGGTAACATCCTAGTAAGATGAATGGAGGACATCAAAAATATGATGTTTTTTTCTAGCTGGCAGCCACATCCCCTAATGTAGCTAATGGGTATGTTTGATAGTCAGCATTTGTCAGGGCAAGACAAATAGCATGTATTTTTACTTGCATAAACTTTTCCAACCTTTCCTGGTTTAAAAACAACAGTAACAAAACACATGTGTTTCAAGTGTAAAACTAGCTAAAAACTATGCACAAAAAATCACATTCACATAATTCTTTTTTTTTTTTTTT